>DXKC01001877.1:0-10520 GCA_031170775.1 Cymbopogon citratus
CGGCGCGAGGACGCGTTCGGACGCCCGCACCCGCCTGCTGCGCCCGTGGCCATCCGTCTGCTACGCTCATCCAAGCTATTCTGACGGTCAAGCCTTTAATATTTTCCAGGAAAAAAAAGCCTGGCCTGCCCGTTGCCGCATACTACGCGCCTCTAGATCTTGCATGCAACTGTTGCGCTGCTTCCGTGTGCTTGGAGCCGCCCTCCTGCATGCAAGTGGGCATGCAAGTGTCTGATGCCCACCTCGTGTCTGATGCTGGTGATGCCCACCTAGTGTCTGATGCCCGCCTCGTGCTTGTTGATGGGCATGCAAGTGGGGAGCCTAGTACACGTTGGGAGCCATATATGCATGTACGGAGTAATCTTTTTCCTGTAGGAATAAATGCTAATGTTGCAACATCTAAGGTTGTGTGTTTTCGGGTGTAAAGTTTTTGGGTGCGGAACTAAACAAGACTTAATTCTATAATATATATACAAGATTGCAACATACTATGCAACATCTTGATGAAACACTGCAACATATGTAACATCTAGATAGAACACATGTAACATAAATCTGAAAAGTAGAAATATTTGAAATATACACTTGCAACATACATGTATATCTAGTCCAACACATATGCAATATCCACATAAAACAGCTGCAACATTTGATTGAAACAATAAAACATTTAAATGAGAATGTTCCTTACATTTCAGATATATGTTGCGTGCATTTTATTTCGATGTTGCATAAGTTTCAGATGTATGTTCCGTGCATTTTATTTTGATGTTGCATAAAATATATTTAGTTTTTTTAAAATATATTCGGTCTTGTGTATATGGTTATACATGTATGTTGCAATTTGTATGGTTTAAATATTTCGGGTGCTTTAAACGTATATTATAAGTATTTTGTCTAGATATTGCATAGGTTGCTTTGGCTATATATGTATGTTGCAAATATATTTTTTAAATGTTTCATCTATTTCATATCTATGTTACGAGTGATTCAAGTGGATGTTGCATATGTGGCAATATTTGTAAGCGTCTATCCAAAATGTTTCATTTAGTTTCAAAAGTATGTTGCAAATGTATTTTTTTAAATGTTGCAGTTGCTATACCTATATGTTGCAAACGTATTTTATAAATGTATTGTTTATTTTATATATATGTTGTGGAAATACATCCATCCTGCAACATTATCATACCCGTATATAGATGCAGCGGTCCTCACATGCATGTAGGTGGGCAGCATCAACAGGCAGGCATCAGCACGAGACATGCGACACAACTGTACAGTACTGTGCCTAGAAGAAGCACTTCGTAGCTTGCATGCATGCAGGTAGGCAGTATGGCATCAAGCACGAGACATGCAGACACAACTGTACACTACTGTGTCTAGAAGGAGCGCTACTGTACTGCATAGTACTAGATCTTGTTTAGTTCCCCAATTCCTGATCCAAATTGCACTATGCAAAAAGAAAATTCCCCATCACATCAAAATACTGGCACATGCATGGAGTACTAAATATAGATAAAATTAAAAACTAATTATACAGTTTTGTTGTACTTTATGAGACGAACATTTTGAGCCTAATTAGTTAAAATTTGGATAATTTTTACCAAATACAAACAAAATGCTATAGAAATTCTGCTATAGTATTTCTGACTCCGGATTCAAGGATCTAAACAAGGCACTGGCCTGCCAAGCCTCATGCAGTGACCCCTAGCCGCACACACTGCCATGCAAAGAAGGCTCCACGCTGGTTCTCTCTCCATTCTCAGGAGACAGTGGCTGCCTAGACATGCGGTGAGTGGACAGGCATGCATGCAGGAAACAGCGGCGCTGCCCATGGCTGGCCACACAAGCGGGGACCACAGCTCCTTGCGCCTCCCCCTGCGGATGAGCGGTTACATGGGTATGCGGCCCGATTATATTTTTTCCATCAAACGCGCACGTGGCCAGTCCGTCCGGACGGACGGACGCCCGTGTCCTACAGTTACCGATCTTCTAAAGCTACAATTCTTCCAACTCTGTGTACACACAATTGTAGCTCCACAGATTTGTTGAACCATAGACCGATGTCAAACAGGACCCCTGATCATTGAAGATTGGAAGAATTAACTTGGCCTGCTAGGCCATCGTTCTCAATGGAACACCAAAACATTCATACTATATCATTTCGTGATAATGCCACGTGAATCAACGGATACCGGTACGACTGGGCGCCATTCAGAGTTCAGAAAAGATCAAAACACTGGTCGGTTCAGAAAAGACGTAACTTCAGTTCAGACGGAGGAAAACTTATCTTCGAACTGCCATCGATTTCAGAGGATGAGCTTTACTATACTCTTCTTTCCATTGACGAAATATTGGTAGTACGGTGTACAACAACCCAGTGAAGACAATGGAAAAAATGGTCAAGGATTGGTACAGCGAATTCTCAAATCATAACTCTTTCGTTGATATTAAACTCATGCTTTCGGTTCTCCTTCCGATTCTAAGGCTCTTTTGCACTATTTTTTTTTTCAAAAGTACGGCAAAAGCTTTACTTCTAAAATTTATTAAGAGGAAGAAAAAAGAAGATAACTACAGGCAAGTGCACCAGATTTGTTTTGAATGAAACATCTGCACTAGACTATATATGTCTTGTTTAAGCTCGGTCAGCTTTTGGTACCCCAGTTTTTCTTGTGGGAGCTGGTGGATGCAGAGATTGTCAAATGCTCTGAACTGCTGTAACTGCATGCTTTGTCCCCAAAACTCAAATAAATTATGTTTTCATGCCAACAAGCTGTTCTTGAGAGAAACTTTGCGCTATATATATGGATGTTACTGGTGAGTCTGTATTCTTTGGACGACAACTAGACGGCCAGGGAACGGAAAGACTTGTCGACGGTAAATCAGAAGAACAGATCAGCATGAAACAAAGGAGCTACCTAATCCCAAGTCTATAGAGTGAATCCAATACGCAAAGGATTCAGGTACTGCCATACTTTTACCACATCCTCACAGAAGAACAATCGGCATTTTGACAACAACAATGCATGCCGTTTCACAACTTCTGAAACACGTCTTTACCTACCAAGATCACTACCGCCCCCCAAAAAAAAGGCTTAGCTACCTCGCTCTCTCTCATTGGTCCAGTCCACGGGTCTTCCCAAACGGTCAGTATTTGGAGTTGGTGAGGATTGAGACTCTAGAAAGGTATAGATACATGAGATGCCAAAGGGCTGAAGATTGCTGTCCATTCATACTTCAACACCATACACCAACCCCCCAATCCCAACAAAAAATTCCAAAGGACTGCTCCTGAAGAAAAGAGAGGTGTGACAGGGCAATCCAGAGTGAGCGGGGAGCCAAATAGAGGTGGCACCACCCCCTTTACAAAAGCATCAGTGGATGCGACTTTGTGCAAAACATCATCACCTACGTCATGCCCATGTAAATAGTTTTATACTTTTGTTTTCGTATATTTTTTTTTTCATCGAGTCTTCAAAACCCAACAAGTACTGAATTTCATTATCTAAAAGAGCAAGTACTGAATAATCTATAGTCAAACCTGCACGGCGTAGCACCTCTTGAATGGCCATGGAGTCTTTCAAAGCGATGACTCAGAAAGACTAGAACTGGTGGAAACACTCGATCTTTTTGAACTACTAAAAGATTAACGAAATATATCAAACAAATATTACATGACGACCCACTAGTAGTATATAAGTAATAAACTTGAGTGTAACACGAATTCTTTTTGCAGAGAAATTAAAACGAGGCCTTTTCAGGAAGGGTTGGGAGAGACCATACATATCTCATCGCACTTTAAAATGGGCTGGTGGTAGGTGAGGTCGTCTTACTTACTGGCAACAACAATTTGGCATGACCAGAAAATTTTAAAAGCACGCACGCACTGAACGAGGCTGACAACGTAGCATATATATGTATGCAGTGCAGTGTGCACAAGCAAAGAAAATCGACGTCGTCGGTAGGTTAGTGAAAGCAAAGGTTGCCGCCCCTCCGCCACCACATCTCAGCAACAACTGCAAAGCGTCACCAAGCCACCATCATATTTAGCTCGCAATACCTCATCTCAGCACAACACCTAACACGTTTTAAGAACCACGCCGGCCCTCAGTCCTCACAAAGCCTTGTGCAGTTGTAGCTAAGCTAAGCTAGCCCTCAACAACACCACACCACCCACTCCATTAGCTAGCTTTGCTTTCCCAGCTCGCGCTCCCGGCCATGGCTGCAGGTGGAGCTGCCTCCGCTACAGGCTACTGGTCGGTCGCGATCGGCGCAATGCGTGCGGCCATGGTGTGCTGGGTCTTCTTGGCCTACATGCGCGGCGTGTGCGACTGGTTGCCATTACCGGCATGGACAGTGACCACGAGCACCCCAGCGGGGCTGCCGCTGGTGCTCTTGGCGGCCGTGGCGCTGGTGGCGTGGCGGTTCGTGAACGCCGTCCGTCCGCCTCCGCCGACGCCGTGCGGGACGCCCGGGGGACCCCCGGTGACCGCGCCCCGGGTGCGGATGCGCGACGGGCGGTACCTGGCGTACGCCGAGTCCGGCGTGAGCAAGGACCGCGCGCGCTTCAAGGTCGTCTACTCCCACGGCTTCTCCGGCGGCCGCATGGACTCGCCTCGCGCTTCTCAGGTTGGTTTGGCGTGACAGCCGGCCGCACTGCCCGTCTCTCTCTCTCCTCTCTCCATCGTCGTCTTTCTTCCACTTTTTCCACATGCATGCATGTACGCGTGGGTGGGGTGCTTCAGGCCGTGGCAACCACCACTAGTCCGGCCAGTGGTCGAACGCGCACCGGCCGGCACCGGAACAAGTTGGTGGCCAGCACCAACTCCACCTCCAACATCGTGCGCCCGGGTGGCTGACGGCTGCTAAGCATGCATGTGCCGCGTCGTCGTCGCTCACCAACCATCTGCCAGATAACACGCAACGACGTTCCACGAAAAACGACTAGGCACGCGTAGAATTCGCTGTTTTTGCCTACATGAAGCGTGTGTGCGCCGGCACGGTTCATGCATGGCCAATCATATGGTTTCCAGGTTCCCGTAGAAATTGCAGCACGCGCCACGCGGCGCGATCATAACTGCTGAATCTGAATGGAACACTCTCGTTTCTCGTCTCTAACAAACAGGAGCTGCTGGAGGAGCTGGGCGTGTACATGGTGGCGTTCGACAGGGCCGGGTACGGCGAGAGCGACCCGGACCCGCGGCGGACGGTGAAGAGCGCGGCGCTCGACATCGAGGACCTCGCCGACGCGCTGGGTCTCGGCGAGAGGTTCTACCTCGTCTGCTCCTCGCTCGGCTCCCACGCCGGCTGGGCCGCCATCCGGTACATCCCGCACCGGCTGGCCGGGCTGGCCATGATGGCGCCGGTCATCAACTACCGCTGGCGCGGGCTGCCGCGGGAGCTGGCGCGGCAGCTCTACCGGAGGCAGACCGTCGGCGACCAGTGGTCGCTCCGCGTCGCCTACTACGCGCCATGGCTGCTCCACTGGTGGATGAGCCAGCCATGGCTGCCCACCTCCACCGTCATCGACGGCTCCGCGCCTTTCCCCAACGCGCTCGACGAGAAGAACCGCGTCACGGCGCTCTCCAACGGCATGTTCCACTCGAGGGCGAGGCTGGCGACGCAGCAGGGGACGCAGGAGTCCTTCTACCGCGACATGGCGGTCATGTTCGGGAGGTGGCCGGAGTTCGAGCCGACGGACCTCGAGAAGCCGCCGTTCCCGGTGCACCTGTTCCAGGGCGATGAAGACGGCGTCGTGCCCGTGCAGCTGCAGCGGCACATATGCCGCGAGCTCGGCTGGGTCAACTACCACGAGCTCCCCGGTACCGGACACTTCTTGTCAGCGGTGCCCGGACTCGGCGACAGGATCGTCAGCACGCTCCTGTCGTCGCCGGCGTAACTGATCCAGGACTCGCGTCTAGCGAGCAAAGTAGTACATGACTGATCTGTTGTAGCTACATGTCTCGAAGCAATGCCGATCGTTGAAGAAAGGCACTTCCTGTGAGCTCAGGCTTAGCCGCTACTGTACTGTACCAAGAAACTGAATAGAAGACACTTCTTTTATATATCATTAAGGCTAGAGGGGTATTTGACTCGTTGTACATAAATATTTATCATCAGAGACAGAAAATAATTCTGTCCAGATTTGCAATTTACATACAGCTACAAAGAACAGTAACTGGCTAGCAACAACTTTGAAGTTATCTAGATTCACAGGCAGACGACCCATCGGAACAAAACTGTTTACAGTACACACGCTACGGCTGCAAAGGACGCAGCAGGACTTCACCAATCAAGAAAACATATTGGCTGTAAATTGGAGAGAAAGGAACACAGCTGGGGAGGAAAAACAACCGCTGCTCATCTCCCGCAATATTGAGCTGCTATGAATCCAAACATATTCACAACCACAAATAAAGAATCAAGCGTTGATCTCTGCGTCACACTGCTGCTCCCTGTGGCAGCTCCTTCGACTCCAGAACATGCCTGAGCAGCTGGTCCGGTCTAGATCCTCCTCCCCCCTCTTGTCCAGCTCCATACTCACGCAGTGCGAGGGTTGGGGAGATTGGACCTCAGAACCATCCTGTGCATCTGTAGCACCGCATGGATCATCATCACTGCACCTGCAGGTTGGGAGGGCGGACGATGGGAACGGGCTGCAAGTGATTGGACAGACTAGCTCTGAAGAGACAGCTGCCACACGGTTGCGTCTGATTTCGGCTTTGGAGACGGTGGCTGGCGAGTCCATAGACCGGGTGTTCAGTATGCATGGGTTGCAGAATGTGAGTGCTGAACTTGATTTAAGCCCTTCTGTTGGTGTGCTTGGTAACTTAGTGAATGACATTATGCCATTCCGACAAAGAGGGCACGGGATGGACCCAGGTGGGCCAGTGAACTCGACACGGATGTTGCTGGTTGAGCAGAGGTAGAGAGCACATTTGATGCAGAACTCATGACTGCAACCTGAAAGGACAAAAAATAATGTCAGCATACCAACTTTACACATTGGGACATATTGTAGCATGACATAGATGACCAAGAGATGGACAGAAATCCTATTGAAAACATATAACTATGTAAAAGCTTAAAAGCATTTTACGCAACCAAGGTCACGTATACAAGTGCCATTGGTGTTTTGGTATTTAACTTTCATTTATATAGTGTTGTGTTACTGTCACTGATTTTTTAAGTTTCACAAAATGACAGCATCTCTTGCAGTCGTGCCATGTGAAGCGAGAAATATTGAAGAAGCCCCTGTAAGTAAAGCAAATTACCTTCAGCAGCAACAGAACAAGACCTTTCTAGACAAACTGAACAGAGATCACTATCATCAACTGAGGGCACCGTATGCTGCAACCCAAATTCTCTGCAAATGCACATCAAATAAAATATGTAAAACAAATGTTCAATACATTTTAACTTCAAGATCATTCGAATGACTATATCGTTAAAAACATCAAACACATCCAAGAAAAGAAATTGCAAAGCCAGCTTAAGTAAGTGAAATTGCAAAGTCAGCAGAAGTAACCACTTCAATTAGCAGTTTAACTCCAACATACTTAATTTCAGATTACTAAAATAACTCGAGTACCAGAGATGACTATACTAACTACGGTGATTGAACGTGACAAATGAGACAGATCAATGATCATATTTTCTCCATACCCAACAATCCAAGCCGGGCATTGTTGCCTTAGTGAAAGTAACAATCTCTGGAAATAATGCAATTCTAAAAGAGATGTAAACTGCCCTAACTGTTCACAGATATTATTTCCACTAGAATACAGAATGAAACAGCTTTCATGGCCTCCTCCTTTACTTTGCAAAAAGCATAGGGCATATGCTGACACATCAAAAGTCTTCTAGCATAGCGACATAAATTCATATATCAAAAACCAGCACTGATAGTTATCTATGAAAGTAAGAAATTCAGTTATAATACTTTACTTCCAGCTGAAGAAAACATGTGTGAGTTGTTACACACTAACCTGGCTATATTAAGTATGCTCATGAGTGGCAAGGCAAGATAACTGGATGGTTGAAATACAGGGACATTCGAGTGCGAATTTGGAGAAAGTAATGGCTCCAAAGAGCGTCGTCCAAATATTCTAGCAACATCAACAGGAAGCCACCTAAACACAAGATATTAAAATAAGTTAAGGCTACTCAAGTTAGCTTGGCCAATGGATAAAATGGTAATGTTAATAAAGATTTGGAATACTACATAACATTATCAATAAGAAAACTTACCCATTGCAATTGAGTGTCAACCTGCTAGCACCTTTTGATATTAGTAGCTGCAAAAACATCATTATCAAATACCAGAACAAATTATTTCTTCATTCGATAGATGTAACTGAAAGTCTGAAACTGGCTTCTTGTAAAAAAGGTGATGCTGCTTTATGGCTTTGACTTACCTCACAGCATTCTTGTTTCCCCCCGCCTGCTGCATAATGCAATGGTGTACTGCCAGCTCCTGTTCCACCAGTGCATTGTCAAAACCTTATTTGAGTTATGAAATATAGCAATGTTCAATGCATTGCATCTGAGCTAAGAACAAACACTTGCCTATCAAATTTGTAGTAGTGCCATAAGGGAATGTGACAGCTGAGACATTAGCACCCAAGTCAATCAATAACTGCATGCAATCTAAGTGACCGTTCAATGCTGCCATGTGAAGGGCTGTGACGCCACCATCGGCAGGCTTGTTGATGTACCTCACACGGGCACTGAAACAAAAATGGAGTTAACAAATAGTTTTTTAAAACAATAAAATTTGATTCATTGACAACACATACGATTCATTAAACTTCTGCCCCAACGAGGAAGTAGGACTGCTCCCACTGTTGGTCTGACAATCACCACCATCCACCACAGAAGAGGCAATATCCTCCAAGGCCACACTTGGGACAAAGTCTGCAACTAAAAGCCTAATACACCGAACAAATCCATCATGTGCAGCAAAATGCAGTGCCGTTCGACCACTCAAGTAATCTGCCCTGGTTACCTGAATCATCCAAAAAAACAAACAGCAGTCAGGACCCACCTTGCGCTAAGCTGGAAAATGCAGCAGACAAAAAAATACTATATTACACAATGTATTACATTGCATCTGAAGAGAAGAAGCATCTGAACCACCTCCCAGTGCCCATGCCGACACGCATGCATCAACGCAGTCTTGATCCATCCACAGAAACAATTGCAACCAATCAACAAACTATTTGATACAGATAAAAACTGAAGAATAAACAGAAATTGCTATCCACGTGCAGAAGAGCCAGAAAGAGCTATGAAATCAAATCTTGGTTCAGCTCTGCAGCATAAGCGCAAGAACATAACAGGATCAGGTCTTTCTATGCCATTGCTGAGCAGAGCAACATAATTAGTCACCTAAAACTGAATCTTGATGCCACTATCTATTGCAGTGACACAGGAGTTGACAAATCCAGCACTTGTGCATGACAGATCTTAGCATTTGTTCAAATTGCGCTCACAGAAGACAATTGGAACACATAAATGAAAACTTTTGAACCCAGAGAGCGCAGAAAGATCTACCTGGCCGCAGTAGTTGCGCGCGTTAACATCAGCGCCTTTCTCCAGCAGCAACGTGACAATCTGCACAGAGACATCAATTCTTGACCCAAAATCATAGGGGGCAAAAGGCTGAAAACACGGAGGAGTTCGCACGTACGTCGAGATGGCCCTTGGCGGCGGCGAAGTGGAGCGGGGTGTTGAGGCCGCCGAAGGTGGAGTAGCGCGCGAGCGCGGGGCTGAGCTCCAGCAGCATCCGCGCCTCGATGGCGTCCCCGTCGCGCGCCGCCGAGACGAGCCGCTCGCCGGAGGCCGAGCAGCCCAGCGAGTTGCCCATCGCCGGCGCCGGCGAGGCAAGGCAGGCGCGCCCTCCGCAACCCACTCGGCGTGCAAGCAGAGAGCGGACTCCTCCTCGGCGGCCGCCGCCTCCGGGGGGCACGCGCGCCCGTGAGCGCTCGCCGGCGGCGAGGGGCGATTCTGTGATTTGCGCGAATTCCGGGGGGGCTGGTGGGTGGTCTCCGCTCCGCGTCTCCCGGCTGGGGTCTCAAAATTTCGCAGCTCCGGAGGAAGTGGGAGGACGGAACGGGGAGTGGAAATGGAAGGCCTTTATTCACCTTTTTTTTTCCTTATATTATTATATATATCATCATTTTATTTTCTTTGATATGGATTTATTTATTTACCATCCTTTTATTGTCTGGCTCACTCAAGTAGGAGTGACATGCGTGGCCGTGATCATGTGAGCTGTGATTGCGCTTAGGGGTCTAGGCTGCCAGTAAAAGAAGCCAGCTAATAATTTCTTTATTATTGACGTTACTAGCTAAGCACATGTTAGCTGAGGCCTTGTTTGGTTTGGAACAAAATTCCAAAAGTTAGAAAGATGTGTACTGTAGCACTTTAGTTTATATTTGTCAATTATTGTCCAAACAAGAATTAATTAGGCTTAAAATATTCGTCTCATGATTTATAATCAAACTGTGTAATTAGTT
>DXKC01001884.1:0-14368 GCA_031170775.1 Cymbopogon citratus
ATAGGAGAGCCCCTAGCTCGACATCCCGCGACCCTTAGGAAGTTTCGAGGCGTTTTCTACTTAGCGTGGTTGGCATGTTCGAGGCATAGGTCGAGATAGACGTGTCAAGTTTTGAAAAAACATTGGTTTTTTTGGGGACTCGGGGGGTTCCCCCCCGCTAGCCCCCGAGGGAGGCTCGACTCTGAGAAAACATAGTCGAGGCTACCTTTAAGCATGCAAATGAAATATACTTTGAAATGAAAAGTACTTTCATTCATTTACGATACGAAATATGTACATATTGCGAGAAAGTACAAAGCCTCGAGGCCTTAGGGGTAGAAACGACGTAGCTGTTTAATGTTCCATGCATTGGTGAAGGTTCCGCCCTTGCCGTCCGAGAGCTTGTATGTCCCAGGCTTGAGCACCTCAGCTACGGTGTATGGCCCCTCCTATGGAGGAGTTAACTTGTGGCACCCTTTCTTGCTTTGCCGCCGACGGAGCACGAGATCACCGACTTGCAGGTCCCTCTTGCGCACGTGTTTGTCGTGGTAGCGTCGAAGCTGCTGCTGATACCGCGCGAACTTGATGAGGGCCATGTCCCGCATCTCCTCGAGCTGGTCCTTGGCGTTTGCGAGGGCCTCCTTGTTCTTCTGCTCGTTGTAGGCTCTGAGTCGAGGGGACACATACTCGAGGTCGGTGGGGAGGACAGCTTCTGCCCCATAGGCTAGAAAGAACGGGGTGAACCCCATGGCTCGGCTTGGCGCCATAGGATCGAGGGCAGCTCCGCGGCCCATTTCTTCCCGAACTTCTTTAACTGGTTGTAGATTCTTGGCTTGAGGCCCTGCAAGACCATGCCATTGGCACGCTTGACTTGGCCGTTGGTTCGAGGGTGACCTACTGCGGACCAATTCACATGGATGTGGTGATGGTCGCAGAAGTGAACTTCTTGCCTGTGAACTGCGTGCCGTTGTCGGTGATGATAATGTTGGGGACCCCAAAGCGGTGAATTATGTCGGTGAAGAACTCGACCGCTCGCTCAGAGCGGATGTTGCCGATAGGCTTTGCTTCGATCCACTTGGTGAACTTGTCGGCAGCTACGAGTAGGTGAGTGAATCCTCCGGTTGTCCTCTAAAGGGGCCCCACGAGATCGAGCCCCCAGACCGCAAAAGGCCAGGTGATGGGGATCATCTGTAGAGCGTGCGCCGGGAGGTGCGTCTGCTTGGCGTAGAATTGGCATCCCTCGCACGAACGCACGATATTGATGGCGTCAGCGACAGCGGTCGGCCAGTAGAAGCCCTGCCTGAAGGCGTTGCCAATGAGGGTCCTTGGTGCCGCGTGGTGGCTGCAAGCCCCCGAGTGCATGTCTCTAAGGAGCTTTCTTCCTTTTTCGATCGGGATGCAGCGCTGCAAGACCCCGGACAGGCTTCGCCGGTACAGTTTCTTGTCATCGCCGAGAATGACGTAGGACTTTGCCCACCAAGCTAGCCGGCGAGCTTCTGTTCGATCCTTCGGTAGCTCCCCCCGGATAAGACAGTCGAGCAACGGGATCCGCCAGTCGGGTGACGTGGGTGGCGAGGGAGGTGCCGTCTCGATCTCCATGACCTCAGCCCCGATCGAGGGGGCTTCAGTCGAGGGAGTTGGGTCGATCGTCGAGGGAGCAACGCCAGCCCCCGAGTCCAGCTTGATAGAAGGCTCGAAGAGGTCCCTCGAAAAGACGTCTGGTGGGATGGTCCCTCGAGTGGACGCGATCTTAGCCAGCTCGTCCGCCGCTTCATTGTACCGTCGGGCGACGTGGGTTAGCTCGAGCCCGTGGAACTTGTCCTCCAGCTTGCGTACCTCGTTGCAGTAGGCTTCCATCTTGGTGTCGTGGCAGCTCGAGGCCTTCATCACCTGATCGATGACGAGCTGCGAATCGCCCCGGACGTCAAGGCGCCGAACCCCTAGCTCGAGGGCGATATGCAGGCCGTTGACGAGCGCCTCGTACTCCGCGACGTTGTTGGAGGCAGCGAAGTGGATGCAGATGACGTAGCGTATGTGCACTCCAAGGGGTGAGATGAAGAGCAAGCCGGCGCCTGCCCCCATCTTCATGAGTGACCCGTTGAAATACATGGTCCATAGCTCGGCTTGGATCTGTACTGGTGGCAGTTGGGTGTCGGTCCATTTTGCGACGAAGTCAGCCAACACTTGCGATTTGATGGCCTTGCGTGCCGCATAGGTGATGGTCTCGCCCATGAGCTCGACCGACCACTTTGCGATCCTCCCATCGGCCTCCCGGTTGTTGATGATTTCTCCCAGAGGGAATGACGACACCACGGTGACCGGGTGGCTGAGGAAGTAATGCTGCAGCTTGCGACACGTGATGCCGACGACGTAGAGCAGCTTCTGGATGTGTGGGTAGCGGACCTTGGTCTCTGATAGCACCTCACTGACGAAATAAACCGGCCGTTGGACAGGCAAGGTGTGCCCTTCCTTTTGCCTTTCGACGACTATGGCCGCGCTGACCACCTGGGTGGTTGCGGCGACATAGAGGAGGAGCGGCTCGGCAGGCTCTGTTTCCGTCGTGGGTCGAGGGGGTACCAAGATCGGAGGTGAAGTCAGCACGCGCTTGAGCCTTTCGAGGGCCTCCTCGGCTTCGAGGGTCCAAGCAAAATGCTCAGATTTCTTCAAGAGGCGGTACAAGGGCAGGGCCTTCTCCCCTAGTCTTGCGATGAAGCGACTGAGGGCCGCGAGGCAGCCAGTGGGCTTCTGCACGCCTTTGAGGTCTCGGATCGGCCCCATCCGCATTACGGCTGAGACTTTCTTGGGGTTGGCCTCGATGCCGCGCTGTGAGACGATGTAGCCTAAGAGCATGCCTCGAGGCACCCCAAAGACACATTTCTCAGGATTCAGCTTGATATTTTTGGCCCGTAGGCACCCAAACGTGACCTCGAGGTCAGCGATCAGGTTCTCAGCTTTTTTGGACTTGACCACGATGTCATCGACGTATGCCTCGACCGTGTTGCCAATGTGTTCACCGAAAACATGTAACATGCACCGCTGGTATGTCGCCCCAGCGTTTCGAAGGCCGAAGGGCATGGTGACATAGCAGTACATGCCAAAGGGTGTGATAAAGGATGTCGCGAGCAAGTCGGACTCCTTCATCTTGATTTGGTGGTAACCGGAAAAAGCATCGAGAAAAGAAAGAGTTTCACATCCCGCAGTGGAATCAACAATTTGATCAATGCGTGGTAAAGGAAATGGAACTTTAGGACATGCTTTATTTAAACTAGTGTAATCAACACACATCCGCATTTTTTCATTCTTTTTCTTAACTAGAACAGGATTAGCTAACCACTCATGATGATGAACCTCCTTGATGAATCCGGCCTCCTCGAGCTTCTTGACCTTCTCGCTGATGATCTTGCGCTTCTCCTCATCGAAGTGGCGCAAGCGTTGCTTCACCGGCCGGGACCCGGGCTGAATCTCCAAGGCGTGCTCGGCGACATCCCTCGGTATGCCAGGCATGTCCGAGGGACTCCACGCAAACATGTTGGCGTTCGCACGGAGAAAGTCAACGAGCACTGCTTCCTATTTGTCGTCGAGGGTGGAGCTGGTCGTCAGCCCCTTCCCGTTGGAGTTGCTCGGGTCGAGGGGGATCTTCTTGGTGTCCTCAGCAGGCTCGAAGCTGCCTGCGTGGCGCTTGGCGTCGGGGACCTCGGTGGCAAGGCTGTCGAGCGTAGCCGCGATCATAGCAGCATCATCGGCGGCCGCCCCGTGCTCCACGCACTCGACGTCGCAGTCGTATGCGTGCTCGAAGGAGGGGCCGACAGTGATGACCCCCTTTGGGCCTGGCATCTTGAGCTTGAGGTAGGTGTAGTTCGGGATGGCCATGAAGCGCGCGTACCCCGGGCGGCCGATGATGGCATGGTAAGAACCACGGAACGCCACCACCTCGAAGGTGAGGGTCTCCCTCTTGAAGTTGGCCGGGGTACCGAAGCAGATGGGGAGGTCGATGCGGCCGACTGGCAGGGCCTTCTTGCCCGGCACTATCCCCTGGAAGCCTTCGGCGCTGGGCTGCAGCTGCGACCTCTTGACACCCAAGAGGTTGAGCGTCTCGAGGTAGATGATGTTGAGGCTACTGCCCCCGTCCATGAGCACCTTCAAGAGGCGGGTGTTGATGATGACTGGGTCGACGACGAGCGGGTACGCCCCGGGATTGACGACGTGGTCCGGATGGTCATCACGGTCGAACGTGATGGGCGCATCAGACCAGTTGAGGTAGTGTGGGGTGGCGACTCGGACGGAGAAGACCTCTCGGCGCTCCCTCTTGCGCAGTCGAGGCGTGAGATTGGTCGTGGGCCCCTGATCATGTAGCAGTCGTAGATGGGGGGAAACCCCTCTTCCTCTCACTCCTCGTCCTTGTCATTGCTTCCGCCGCCTTTGTGGCCATCTTGCTCCTTCTTGTCGCCCTCCTTTTTGATGCCGAGACGCTCGAAGTGTTTGCGTAGCATGCGGCAGTCCTTGAGCTTATGGTTCGCCGCTCCCTTGTGGTAAGGGCAGGGCTCCTCAAGCATCTTATCGAAGACAGCTCCCTCGGTGGGCCTCGAGGCCTCTTGCGCTCGGCCATAGCGACGAGGCCGTCGCCCTCAGCCTCGCGCTTGCCCCGCTGGCCCTTCTTCTTGTTCTTGTTCCTGCCGTTCTTCTTGGGCCCCGGACACGAGGTCTCGGCCTCATCGCCAGGGCTCTTGTTTTGGCTCCCTCTGAAGAAAGCTCCCACCACCTCCTCGCCTGCCGCGTAATTTGCGACAATGTCCATCAGCTCATCGGCGGTCCTGGGCATCGAGCGCCCAAGTTCCCGAACCAACTCTCGATCAGTGGTGGCGGTGACGAACGCTGTGATGACATCCTCATCAAAGACGTGGGAAAGCTCGGTGCGGTTCTTCGAGAAACACTTCTAGAAAGTGTGGATGCTCTCGTTGGGCTTCTGCCGGAGGTTGCGGAGCTCCCAGGAGTTGCCCAGGCGCTCATACGTGCCCTTGAAGTTTCCTTCGAATGCATCCACGAGGTCGGACCATTCGTAGATCTCGTTCCGGGGAAGGTCCTCGAGCCATCGTCGTGCGTTGTCAGAGATGTAGAGGGGGAGCTGGCGGATAATCGCTAGATCAAATTGCGCGTCCCTCCCATCTGACATGCCAAGCGGAAGTCGGCTAACCAAACCGTTGGTTCGGTTTCGCCATTGTACTTGGTCAAGCTCGTGGGGGCCAGAACCCTCTAGGCATCGCTGCCCGTCGGATTTCCCGGCTGAAAGCTAGGGGGCCTGGCGGCTCGGGAGAGCAGCACCAGTCCTCCTCGCTGTCATACCGGCCACCCCTGTGAGCGCTGTACCTGCGAGCCTCAGCGTCGCCATACTTGCGCCGGCGATTGTCGTTGATGTCGTACCGGGCGTCGCGTGGCCCTCGGTTGTCTTTCAGATGATTTTTAGCGGGTATTCTGCTCTTGGCACCTGGTGTCGCCTTCTGGTGGACCGACGCCTCCCTCTCGCCTCGAGGGGGCTCGGTTGGCCTGGTTGATGTAGCCTCTCGGCGCCTCGAGGCCGAGCTCTCGGCTTGCTGAACGGCCGCCACCTTGAGAAGACCCTGGACCTGATCCAGGTAGCGTCGAGCGTCGGGGTTGGACGGCTCCAGCATCCGTTGCAGTAGCATGGTTGCCGCCACGATGTTCTGGCTGGCTCGATTGAAGGGAGCTGGCTCGGGAGGCTCCTCTCCAACGATCTGCTGGTACACCATGCGAGCTTTTGCTCGAGGCCCCTCTTTGAGAGCGCGCGCGCGCTCCTGCTTGAGGGTTGCTTGGAGCTTGCGGAGATCCGCGCGATCAGCATCCAGCTTGGCCGCCATCTCCCGGATCTGTGCCAACTGTGCGTCTCGCTCATCTGTGTGAGGCTGAGCGACTCGAGTCACGGCTAGTGGGGGTTTCCTAGCATTGCTAGCTTCCCCCACGACGATGGGCGTGGCGTCCACCGCCCCATCGCGGGTTTCTTCGCTCGAGCCATCCTCTATCTCAACGTTGAGGCACTCACGGGGCGGACCCCACTCATCCGAGTCGGAGTCGCCGTGGGTGATGTAGAGGTTGGGGAGTTCCCCACGAGCGCGGGCCTCGTCTGCCAGCTGCTGCCGGAGCGTGCCAAGGGTGTAGCGTCGAGGGCCCGGAGCTCGCGTGGAGCCCGGGTTTGTGGCGTTTGAGAAAGCTGGCTCGATGTGAGCCATTGCTCGGAGGAGGGCGCCGGGGCGCTCCTCGTCTGTGCCCATGGCAGAGTTGATGGTGGTGGAGAACGTCCGGGCGGTGTTGTCGAGGCCGAATGGGAACATCCGGCGGCGCTCAAACAACCCGTGCGGAAGAAGATTTGGCGGTGAACGTGGCATGCGTGCTGGGGGGCCCCGCCAGGCTCCCCTGGCGAACGCACGGAGAGAACGAAGCTAGTATCCGCGCCAAGGCCCGCTGGCTCACACCTAGTCCCTGAGCAAGGATCGGACGAGTCCCCATGGGTGCTCGCGTCTCCTGCCGGAAAAAGGGAGTAAGCTGCGGGTGCGGACTTGACCGCGGACGGGTGGAGCCCTACTGATCCCCCCTCCTCTGAGCTCAGATCAGACGAGTCCCCGGCAAGGGGGCCCTCTCTACCGAGCGGGAGTGGTGGGTACTCTGCGGGCGACGTCCTGGGTCAATGTCGACGATGGAGACGATGATGGTGCCAGCGGCGTCTCCCCGCGTGGTGGCCCGGCCGGCGTGCTCCCCCGGTCAATCGCGGGGGTACGACGCGTCCTCCGCCAGGAGCTCTGACCGAGAGCAGAGACATGTCATAGCCGTGGCCGTGTGACATGAACTCCAAGCTCCCGAACCAGAGGACCGTTCCGCGCGGAAGTGACGATGATGAGTCTGCCATCCGGAAAAATGGCGGAAAATCGATATGACACACGGTACCCCTACCTGGCGCGCCAACTATTGGTGTCTCGTCCCCACGGGGGGCCACACTAACGAGTAAATTTGTATGCGTGTGTTCCCTAATCCGGATGGTGATGCAAGAAGAACACGAGATGTATCCTGGTTCGGGTGAAAGAAGGCCCTACGTCCAGCAGGGGGAGGATGATCTTTGTTATCTTGCACCGAAGTGCTTGTACAGGGGTGAATACAAGCGTGGTTGCGTGGGGAGCTCTTTCTCTAGTAGAACTCGGCTTGAACTCCCCTAGATTACCCCCTGGTGCCTCCTTTTATAGATGAAGGAGGGACACAGGGTTTACACGGCGGTTCCTAGGGTGCTCGTACGGTAATGCTGAGGTGGCGGTGTCCAGTTGAGTCGACGTTCCTGTAGCCGCACGCCGGTAATGATGTTGCTGTACCCTGCACGCGTAGGCTGACGCCCTCGAGGCCTATAGCCATGATGGCGCCTAGTCTGTGCGCACGCGTCGCTTGTGTTGTCGCGTCGGGGCTGACAGAATCCTTGACAGATCACCGTGCTCGAGAGGGAGGTCGAGCGTCTCGAGGCCCTGGATGATATAGGTGTCGACGGGAAATGCGGGGTGGCCAGTTGACCTTACCCTCTCGAGGAGGTGTACAGTGGTTGGAGCAGGTGAAACAGTGCGGTCTGACCTCCTTGATTCCCGGTTACAGGCGGTAAAAGACAGGACCGACGCATCGTGCGCCGCTGCCGCAACTGCTGTAGCCACGCGCCCTGACGGGAGTAGGTGAGGGCATTAAATGCGCCTGGCAGGCCGTACGGGGAGCAAACTCTCGACGGGTCCGTTCGCCAGATAAATCTCCGTAATCGAGGGGGGCCTCGTTCGACGGGGGATTTCCGTACTCGAGGGGTGTCTCGAGCTGAGTTGCTGAATAGGCCTGGCCGCGGGCGTTTGTTGCGTGGATTTGCATCTCTTATGGGCCGTCGAGACCCGCTTGCGGGCCGGCCCATTAGACGCGTTTGGCGGTATAAGATTTGGTTGGGGTGTGTTTGTTTTGTGGGATTAGTACGTGGGTTAGTTCCCTTGATTGCTGGGTTAGGGTACCCCTTATCCGGGTATCCGACACATAGACTCCTAGATGTGCTTGTTGTTCATGCATCCACACTGTGAGTCTGTGACTCTGTAATTTTGGTGAAGTATCCTATGACATTTTCTCTTGTGGTTTATCTCGACATCGGCCATCGATGAGCCATACCAAGGCAAAATTGCTCACCGATTTGAATGAGCTCTAAAATATCATAGTAGTCTTCTTCAAGAAGTTTCTATGGACAGTGTAAGTGCACGTGTACTATTCGATGATCTATTTTCTTCTTGAAATGAAAATTTGCATTTTATTAGTTTCTTAAATTGTACCGAGAACTCCATCACATGCTCGCGCACACCCTAACTCTTGCTCATCACAACAACAAAGAAGAAAAGAGTCGAGGAGCCGGATTAGGTTTACTTCTTGAAATGAAATTTTGCTTTTTGTCACTTTCTTAAATTGTACCGAGAACTCCATCATACGCTCGCGCAACCCTAACTCCCGCTCGTCACAACAACAAGAAGAGAAGAGCCAAAGTGTCGGATTAGGTTTAGGTTCTTCTTGAAATGAAATTTCGCTTTTTTATTAGTTTCTTAAATTGTATCGAGAACTCCATCACACGAGCGCAACCCTAACTCCCGCTCGTCACAACAATACAGAAGAGAAGAGTTGAGGTGTCGAATTAGGTTTAGGGGTTAGGTTTTATAGGGAAATCCAACCATAGATGGTTGCAGAAGAAGGTTGTGGGGAGTCACCATGAGTCCATGACGTGGTGGTGTGACATGGTTTGGCGGCAGATCACCTCCGAAGACAAGATGACAATGAGTCATGGATGCATCTGTCGCATCATGAGTGGTTAGGGTCGGGTGGATCAAGGCTATGACGACAGGTGTCAGGAGGACGATGCGATGATAGGATCGCCACACGCTGGTGGTGGTAGGGGAAGGGGTTGAGGG
The DNA here is from genome assembly GCA_031170775.1 of Cymbopogon citratus. Taxonomy (NCBI): domain Eukaryota; kingdom Viridiplantae; phylum Streptophyta; class Magnoliopsida; order Poales; family Poaceae; genus Cymbopogon; species Cymbopogon citratus. The sequence goes on from DXKC01001884.1 coordinate 8,949, forward strand.
GTGGTGGTGAGGAAGAAGGGGTCATGTGATTCCTAGTCAAAAGGGGGAAGAAGATGATGGTTGCGCCTCATTCTGTAGGAAGATGTTCATGGAAGTGTCGGCTCCAATTTTGTCGACGCCCCCCCCCCTCCCCAGCTCGACCCTGTGTGGCCTCCAGTGGCGCAAAGCTGAGAAAGAGAAAGATCTTTAAACCGACGCGCTCCAACACACGCTTGGCAGCCAAACCGTCGTCGGTACGAGTGGCCCAACGTGCACAACTGAAGTTGAAGCGCGAGCTTGACTTCATCAACCCACAGGCTCCAGAGTCGGATGCAGCAGTGATAGCATATATGGATACATGTGCTGGTGATCTTCCTGAGGAGGTAGTCAAGGCCATCAGAGCTGCTATGCGCATGGACAACAAGGAGCTGGCCGAGGCCCTTGCAGCCATAGCTGAGGGTTTTGAGGCAACAGAGATAGATGTCCAGTGACAGATACTTTCAACCGACATGGAAGTTGCAGCTTCAGTTATCGATGTGTGTTGGTTTAGTGCCGATCGATACTCGATTGGTGAGTTTGGAAGCGGCGGAGCTCAAGGAGAATAAGGACTCGATCTACTACTGGTTTTTAGTAGGAGGGACAACATTCAAACCCACAACGGACGCACAACTAAATAGCGAGTAATTAGCTGTTGTAAAACAAATCCTCTGCAGCCCAGCCTAGGCTGCCGTAAGAAGCTGTGCTACTCGCGCATGTAACCAAGCTGTATACTACCTCTTCTTATTATAAATCAAAGACGGGATCTTTAGAAAAAGGATTCCTAGTCAAATAAATATATATACAGCGTAGTATAGTATTTTCTAGGTTTATTGTTTATCACTGTGAGTTACGATTTCCCAATTTAGTATGGGGAACATGATAGGATAAGCAGGGGCGGATCTACATGTATCCATCGGGGTCAGCTAACCCCGATAACTTTCTAAAAACAACACTAAAAATCCTCTTATCCACATGCAAATTACTCTTAAAATAGATAATCAATGCATATTTGATACCGTCAATTAATTCTCGACCCCAATAAGCTAATCTTCTAGATTCGCCTCTGAGGATGAGGCAGGCCGGTAGGACCTGACCACCCCAGGCTAGGAGCATTAGGGGAAAGCGAAACGAACAGGAAAACGGGGGGCACAGCACAGCACAGACCCAAACCGCGACGCCATTCCGTTAGCCAAACCATCTTACTGTCCGACACCTCGATTTCTCAGTAATTTCTCCTTTTAGCCAGGCAGCCGGGCCGTGCTCGAGAAAATAAGGACACAAGCAGCACGAAAGGGGAAAAAAAGGAGAGCAGAAAATCCCCAATCGCCTGCCCCCACTTCGATCCACTCGAGCCCTAGCCCCCGAATCTCCCCGGAGCATCAGCCTGAATCCATTTGATTCCCTCATGGCAGGCTCCGTCTGCTTCTGCTGATTCCCGGGATCGTCTCCATCGTCGCGGCTGCGCCAACAGCTGCCGCCACAGCCATGGAGCCGCGCATCGGCAACAGGTTCCGCGTCGGCCGTAAGCTGGGGAGCGGCTCCTTTGGGGAGATCTACCTCGGTTCGTTCGCAATTATGCCAAAAGATCTCGTTTTCGTTCCAAAGTTCCCGTCTTGGCGAGTTGCTGATAAAATTTCCCTCCCTTTCCGCTCTGGTCTGGGTCTGTTGTGGTTGTGCAGGCACCAACGTTCAGACCAACGAGGAGGTCGCAATTAAACTGGTAAGTTCCTCAGTATTTTACCCTAATTTTGCGATTTATGGTGATGCCCCTGTTGTCTCGTCAAATAAGTATCGCCAGACTGCAGGGATCTATAGGTTGCGCAGGTCCAATTGTATGTTCTGTTGTTGTTTGTTAAAATAATCGATGCTTTAGTTCTACTGGCAGCTCATGCTCACATAACTCACTTGTTAATGCATTTTGCTAAAGCACAAGGTTTGCAATATGTCAATATATCACTAAATAACAGCTTGGTAATGTGTTCTGTCGTACGCTGCTTGGGAAGCTTTTATTTAGTTGCCCCATTTAAATTCCTGTTGTGAAGACATGGGATACATTTACGCCATTCCATTTCAAGATATAAATGCTTTCAAGGCGTCGCCTAATCGTCACTCAAGCGTCGGGGCGCTCCTGGCTCGCCTTAGGGGTAAGGCGGCGCCTTGTCGCCTTATGCTCAAGCTGACATCCCCTTGATTCCGCCGTCTTCTTGTCGATTCCGCTCGATTCAGGCACCCCCTCGTCGGTTCCGCTCAATTCCACCGCTTCCTCTCTCGATTCTGCCTCCTCTGCTTGATTCCGCCACCATCTGCTCGATCTTGAAGAGGACGGCAGTGGTTGTAGATTTGGAAGGAGAGTTGCGAGGGAGGGGAGCAGAGCAGAGCATCTGGAGAGAGGGAAGCAGAGGAGCGCGGCGCACATGCTGGAAAAAGAGAGGGGCAGAGCCGCTGTAGGCGGAACCAGTGGTGGAGAACGAGAGGAGCAGCGGTGGAGGGTTTGGGATAAGCCTGGAGGGGCAGGGGCACATGGGCCGTATGGTGGGCTAGACCAACCCACTTCTTCTTTTATTTTCCTTTTTTTCATTTTTTTTTCTTCATCATATACTGCTATGGGCTTCTGTTTTAAGTTTTTGTTAAATTCATAAGGCGTCGCCTCGCCTCACGCTTTAGTCACCTAAGCGTAAGGCGGTAGTCACTCGCCACGCCTCACCTTACCGCCTTCAAAACATTGGATATAATTCATCATTTCACTTCTAAGTATAGCTTTTAACCGTTACATGGTACAAATACATTGAATTTTTGTTATTGTTTTTTGGTTATTTTGTATCATTTCCATCTGTCGGCTTCCTACGTGGATGGATAACAACCTTGTTGTTCCTAATGTTTTATCCAGGAAAATGTTAAGACGAAGCATCCTCAATTGCTGTACGAATCGAAATTATACAGAATACTTCAAGGAGGAAGTAATGCACACACTTATTTTATCTTACTTATCTCTGCATTCCTTCTTTTTTAAAATTTGTATTGACTCTCATTTTTCTCTTCATCTGCAGCTGGAATTCCAAATGTTAAATGGTTTGGCGTTGAGGGCGATTACAATGTTTTGGTTATGGACTTACTGGGACCAAGCCTTGAAGATCTTTTCAGCTTTTGTAACAGGAAGCTGTCCCTCAAAACTGTTTTGATGCTTGCTGATCAAATGGTATGCTGCATCATTGAAGCATGATTAGTTCACTATTCTGTTTGCTTAGATTCTCCTTTTAGGTTAAAGTTTCCATGAAGCATATTTCTGCACAACCCATCTGCTTTCATTTAATTGTATATGATACTAATGTCCTCTATTTTCCTAGATCAATCGAGTTGAGTTTGTTCATTCCAAGTCATTCTTGCATAGAGATATCAAGCCGGACAATTTTCTCATGGGTCTTGGGAAAAGGGCAAACCAGGTGATTAATTATATTCCCTCAATCTACCTTTACTTATGGGTTTAATAGTAGGTGCACACATTAATAATTGCTTTTAATCTCTTTGTAGGTTTACGTTATCGATTTTGGACTTGCAAAGAAGTACAGAGATACATCAACACACCAACACATTCCATACAGGTAAGCATGCTATTTGAAATTTGCATGAAATTGCTGCTCAACTTCTTTTTTATTTTCGCTTTTACCGTAAAATAATTGTACTTGCTCCATAGTATCACCAACAATATTTTACTGCTGCAGTTTCTTATGCTGCCACACTTGGTCCATAATTATTGTATGCTATGGTTGATTTTATTCCACTTACCACTAGAAATTCAAATGTCTGGAAAATCTTCTCTTAGCGTGATTTCAAACAGCACCTCAATTTAAAATATCTGAACCTTCAGTCTTGTCCATTTAATTGCAGAGAGAACAAAAACTTGACTGGAACAGCAAGATATGCAAGTGTAAATACCCACCTTGGAATTGGTAAGTTTCATTCAATTGGGTGGTAGCTACTAGCTAGTATCCAGGCATGCAGTTTCTAGATTGCTGAAAATTTTCTTACCTTCCCGTGACATTTCGCTTTGATGTCATAATTGATGTCTTCCCGCAGAACAAAGCCGGAGGGATGACATGGAATCTCTTGGATATGTACTGATGTACTTCTTGAGAGGAAGGTTGTTTACTGTAACATGATTTGCTGTTTCATCTCTGATTTTCTGATATGTTTGGGTTAACACAATGTTTGCCTACTGTCAGCCTTCCATGGCAGGGCCTGAAAGCTGGGAACAAGAAACAAAAATATGAAAAGATCAGCGAAAGGAAAATTGCTACTTCAACTGAGGTCACACGTTGTTCTCTACTAACTGTGTTTCCTTTGTTGTATATGTTCTTATTGTGTTTCCCCAATTGTAGGCCCTCTGTCGTGGATATCCTACTGAATTTGCTTCTTACTTTCATTACTGTCGCTCACTACGTTTTGAAGATGCACCGGACTATCAATACTTGAAGAGATTGTTCAGAGACCTTTTTATTCGGGAAGGTTGGTTTAATATGCTCAATATTTCATTTAACCCTTTCCTAAAAAATATTTCATTTAATGACTAAACCATGCTTTTAATTCTGAGTGTAGCAAAATGCTAATTCCGAATTACGTTATCCATTGGGCAGGCTTTCAGTTTGATTATGTTTTTGACTGGACCATTTTAAAGTACCAACAGGCACAGATGACCACTGCTCCACCACGTGCAATTGTCAGTACAATGAATAAAATTACCCTCCTACCTTTCCTCAATAGCACACACATGGACTTTTTTTCTGACTATGCTCATGCCTTCTTATTTAGGCTCCAGCAGCAGGACAGAGCTCTGGGATGGCTCCTGTGGCAAACATCAATAGACATTCAGGTGTGACGCTCAAGAATTCTCATTTAGCACTTTATACCATCCATGCACAGTGCTGTATGCCCATCACAAGTTAGAATTTGAATGATCTCTTGCTGCTTGTTTCTTTTTGAAAAGATAAATCTCAGGCAATGTTTCATTGATTTGCCAGTTTTTCTGGTAGCAGTAGTGCACAGTGAATTAGTCTGGCAGATTGAATATCAGACACTTTGAGAAACTTAGATACAACAACAACAGCAGCTTAGCCTTTTGTCCCAAGCAAGTTGGGGTAGGCTAGATATGAAACCCAAAGATACAAGAAGCACAGAGACACATAGAAGATTATGGCTCAGGCACGTTGATGGCTAGTCTCCAAGCTCCCCTATCCAAAGCTAAGTCCTTGGAGATATTCCACTCCCTAAGGTCTCTCTTAACTGACTCATCCCAAGTCAATTTCGGTCGACCTCTACCGTTCTTTACATTATCGTCCCGTTTTAGAACCCCACTACGCACCGGTGCCTCAGAAGGCCTTCGTTGGACATGTCCAAACCATCTCAAC
>DXKC01001889.1:0-19324 GCA_031170775.1 Cymbopogon citratus
AAAAAAAAAAAGAATAAAGACATACGGAGTAGTAAATAAAGCAAAGAATAAAAAACCCAATATAAAGAGCATATATAATGATGTATCTATATTAAAAAAAGAATAAAGACATACGGAGTAGTAAATAAAGCAAAGAATAAAAAACCCAATATAAAGAGCATATATAATGATGTATCTATATTAAATGTGAAAAAGTAGAAGCGTTCATGAGTGTTTACTTGATGGATTTTTTGCCATGTTTATATGTAACGCCCCAGGCCCAGCACACGGCTCAGACCCACTCTACCGAGGAGCAGGCCACACCTACATAGCAACCGCTTGAGCTTTCGTCCTCGCTTCGCTCAAAACGGTTAACCGAAGGTTACTACGCGTCCTTGGCCTGGCTATTTAAGCTGGTTCAACTCACTCTCAACTATCAGTATGGTACTAAAGTTTGCGCTGCTACAGTAGCCCGCGGCTACAGTAACATGGCTTTTCAGCCTGGCCCATCTGGCCTTAGTGGGCTGGATCTCACATTCACCCACCCTTAAGGACTCGACGTCCTCGTCGAGCTATCGAACCAGCCTACCTATACAGGACAAATGTCCAGGACTGGCTGTGACACATGGCTGTGAAATTTGGTAAAGCGTTTGGTCTTATGGTCACAGTTTTCAGTACTAGTGAATCAAAAAGACTTGAAGCCATCAACCTCCTTGGAGCAGATAATTTTGTTATGTCATCAGACGCACAGCATATGGAGGTACTGCCGTGCACATTGCATAATTTCAACATACCTAGACACCTACTACTTGAGACGTTTTACTTCTGTCCTAAGTCAAAATTCTCTATTTTTGATAAAGCTAACAGAAAAGTGCTCTAGTATAAATCTATAACACCTAATCTGTTTCATTAATCTACTGTGAAACTTCTCTTATGGTTCATTTATTTGGTATTGTAGATGTTAATATATTTTTCTATAAAATTGGTCAAAATTAGATAAAATTGACTTAGGATAAAACTAAAACATCTTACATTTTGAAATGGAGGGAATATACTCGTTTGCCTTCTTGATAATATGACACCATCTTTTGGTGGGGTCCTTTTTCTTTCTTCATTTTATTGCTAAAGATACAAACAAATCATATTATGTTTCGCAAGGAAAGAACAGATAACAGATCACTATTGTTCTCACAGATAACAGATAAGAAATCATATTATTTGACTTTAGTTTCAGGTAGCCAGTTCTGTATATGACCATGGATAGTTATCTTATGTTGAGAATAAAGATAACAGCTAAATAATTTCTGTTCTGCTTTACCAGAAAACTGATCGTGAATGTATGATCTCTTGCTTTTGTAGTCCCCGAAAAACTCCCTGCACTTCATAGTCGACACCGTACCTGGTGACCATCCATTTGATCCATCTCTCTCTCTCCTTAAGATCGGTGGCGTGATGATATTAGTGGGCAATCCAAGTGAGATCAAAATGAATCCTGCAAACCTTATATTTGGTAACTCTCTGTTTTGACACTACTGAAAAAAACATGGAAACAGAAATAAATTATTTAAATTTAACATGAACTGCTTTTTTTAGGTGCACGGACCTTGTCTGGTAGTTTTGTTGGAGGTACAAAAGAAATCCAAGAAATGGTCAACTTCTGTGCAGCGAACAAAATCTATCCAGAGATTGAGACCATTAAGATCGATTATATCAATGAGGCTCTCATAAGGCTCCTTAACCGAGATGTGAAATACCGCTTTGTAATTGACATCGAGAACTCTTTCAAGTAGCATCCTAGTTTATAGGTGATTGTGTGGCTATAAGCACTCCCGGCTGGTTCTGGAGTGCTACATAATAAACTAGCACTTGATATTTTTTTTGACGAAAAGGCAGGGGAGCCCCCTACCCCTACCTATTTTTTTTGGTTTTTTTCATTAAATGAAAGAATATATGTACATGGTTTGAGGTACAAGGCAACTAGGCCCAAACAGAAAAGAAGAAAAAACATCAAAAAATGCTATCTCTCCAATCTTCAATGCGAAGTGCCTTAACAGGCTTGGCCTTTGCACACACTAGACCAATTTCTCTTTTGAATTTTTCCTTCTAGAAGGTGAAGCAGGGCTGACCATGGTCGAAAATGACATTGTTCCTCGTCAGCCAGATAGCCCAGCACCTTACAATGAAGATCTCCCTGAAGATGTTGTTGCCGAAGTTTACCCTGGCCTGAGCAATCATATCCAAAGGTTGCAGGTTCAGGTTCCAGGTGATGGCTATGTGATTCCAGCAATGTTGGCTGAAGGAACACTCGAAGAACAAATGCAGGTAAGTTTCTTCCATCCTGCTGCTGCAAAGGACACAGGAGTAATCCCCTAATTGCATATTCTTCCTCTTAAGCAGGTTTCTTGTGTTAAGCCTATCTCTGATCAGAAGCCAAAAGAAGAATTTTTGAGTACCTGTGTTGCTAGAGGCCCACAACCAAGCAAATAGGGGGGAGACATCTGCATGTCCAATAAGTTTGTTGTAAGCTTTTTTACTGGTGAACTTACTGGATCCCCAACTATATGACCAGATGTCATTGAGCTCAGCATTGGATGAAGAAAGGCTGAGCTGTTGAACCAATTGATCCAACTGTGAGGCTGCGACTTGTGATAGTGGGAGGCTGAAAAGTCTTGAGATGTCCTGCTCTTCAAAGTGCAGTAGTGAGCACTTACCCTTCTTTGCAAATGAAAATAGCTGTGGACACTGTTCCTTGAATGGTAGATCTTGATTTTCAGAGAACCAAGTATCCTCCCAGAAAAGAATGGTGTCTCCCTTGTTGATCTGTTGATTGGTAAAGATCTGATATTCATGGAACAGTGACAGTGTGTCTTTCCACCAAAAGGACCCAACTGGACTTCTTGCTTGGGGTGGGGTGTGATGGTTTGCATAAAGTTTGCTCCAGGTCAACTTAACCCAGGGAATGTTGGCCTTGTTGAATATCTAGGTATTTCATAAGTACATCATTTTGTTTCCTGATGTCAGTAATGCCCAAACCACCCTGACTTTTTGGTTTGCAGGCTGCCTCCCAAGCTACAAGATAGGTCCCTCTTCTATTAATATCTCCTTTACTACAAAGGCAGTGCTTTCTGAAGATATCAATTTGCTTGATTACTTGTGGGGGAATTTTTAGACTGCACATGTAGAAGGTTGGTAGTGCAGAGAAGACAGAATTGACCATGGTCAGCCTACCATTGTATGACAAAAATTTGCTTACTCCTGAGAGCCTTCTCTCTATTCTATTCAACTAGCACTTTATATACATGGTCAAAAAATCTCCATCTCCATTTATAGGTCATTCTATTTTTTTTAGAGAGTAAAAGCACGTCAAGTTTGATCAAATTTTATGGCTTAGAGCATCTCCAACAATACTAAAAAAGGCATCCTAAATCTTGAGTTTTAGCAAGCAATAAAAGTTATGGAAAGTAAAATTTTATACCATTTCTAACAGTTCTAAAAAAAGACTTTCCAAATTGTAAAAAACAAGCCCACACATCAACTACCAACAGATCGTTATTTTTTTCCTCGCGCGGCTCCATCAGGCGAACACTGTGGAACTATCATCCAGATTTATACTCACATAATATCTAAATCTTGCGTAGTAGTTATCTTTATTTTATTACATAATATCTAAATCTTGCGTAGTAGTTATCTTTATTTTATTGTCATTTGATGTAAACAAATATTAATATTTTGTGCTTGAATTGTACTCGGGGCTGCTTAAATTTTATTTCATTAAATGTAGCATCGCTGGTTACAGCAATCAAGTCGATCCAACATGCCATGTCGGCCAGCATCGGGAGCTCCAGTATCTGTGTTGACGTGGAGTACTGTTGTCTGCCAGGACATGTCGGCCTGGCCCGGCCTGGACTCACGATCGCTTTCAGAGTACAGTAACAGGTCGCCGTCACATACAGTATAGAATTTCCTCTCAGCGGGCAAATAATTTCCTCGCGCGTGAAATTTCACGTTTTTTTTACGAGACATAGCTTTATTAATTAACAGCACAAGGCTGTTAGAAATGTTATAGAAGGAAGGGTTACAGAATTCAGTGCTATAAGCAATGGATACGGTGAAACATGGGCACCAAGGGTGCAAGCAACTTGGAGGGGATGATCACAATCACCTACAATGTAGGTTTGTTTGGCAAGAGCATCGGCATAGCCGTTGAAGGTTCTACTAATCTTATATAAGCTTATTGGAGCAACTCTAGCGCAGTTGACAAATTCCTGTGTGTAGACTTTGAGCATCCAATCCGATGGATGATTATGGTCTTCAGCGGCAACGAACTGAACTAACTGACTGTTGTCAGATAGGAAAGTAACATTGTCGAAGTGAAGGCAGCATGCAATTTTAGCCGCAAGGGCAAGGGCAGCCGCCTCTGCCATCATCACCGAGGTCGTGTTTTGCATCCTTGCATTGATGTAGATCAAGTTGGGTGGCTGTACCTGCATGTTGATAAAAAATATACCTATACCAGCATGACGAGGTTGGTGTGTGGAGCTGTCTGGTTCAGTGGAGGCACCCACAAAGCATTTGATGCTTGGGATCATCTCTGGATTCATAATGACAGTGGGCATCGACAAACTCCTTGGGTTACCTGCATTGGAATTTGTCATACCTTGCTGATGTGTTGAAGCAGATGTAGGTTGTTGTAGCTGATCCTCTTGAGTGTCCATTGTGAGAGGGTTATCTTGATGATGACCCTCTGTCCATTTGTGCATGGCTGCTGCCGTACTATGCACCTGTATGGGAGTCCAAGCCTTTCTGTGGAAGTGATTATCATTTCTAGCCTTCCAAAGAAACCACGTCGTGATGAACATCTTTGATAACAGTTCATCAGTGATTGCATTTGTTATAATAGTTTGTAATATAATCTGGATGCCATCATGTTCATGGGGAAGTGATTGGGTTATTTGGGGAGGGCTAAAAGAGAACCAAACTGCTCTATGTAGATTGCAATGAAAGAGAAGGTGGGCATCAGTTTCAATTTGACCACAGCTTTGACAATAAGGTTCTATGTGAGTAGAGTACCTAGAAGCTCTTTCAGCCGTTGCTAGGGCTCTTCTAATCATTCTCCAAGCGAAGGTTTTAATGATGGGAGGTAGAGTTTTGAGCTTCCATACCATAGACATGATTTGGTTGACTGAAGGTAAAATACTTCTGGAGCCTTGCTGGGGTAACTGTACCTGATTTTGATTTGCCAAATGCTTGTAGATGCTCTTGGTAGTGCATATTCCTTTAGGAGCAGGCAGCCATAATCTTGTGAGTCTTGGGGCACAACTGTGGTAGCACTGATTTCCTGCACAAGCTGTGGATCAAAGGTGTTATTTAACAAATTTGAATCCCATACCTAAGTGTCAGGAATCCATAGGTCAGAAATTCTGGAAGGAAGAGGATTAATAGTGACTGGGTCAAGCAAATGATCATGGATATTTTGCCAACTGGGGCACCAAGGGGATGACCATATTGAGGAGTTGCCTGTATGAATTTGGTAAGTGACATTGTTGATGAGGTCTTGTTTGATTTGTAGAAGTAAAGACCAGAAGACAGATTTGGTTCCTGCATGCTTAGCTGTCCAAAAAGAATCATAAGGATAATATTTGGCTTTAAGAACAGCGGTTAGAAACTCATTTTTTGAGTTAGCAACATCATAAGCAGTATGAATAAGTAAGCTCTTACTGACCGTATGAAGGTCCCTGATACCTAACCCACCATTTTGTTTAGATTGACAGATATCCCCCAAGATCTGTAAGCATTGGGGTTAGTGGGGTTATCATCTTGCACCCCCGCCCACTAGAATCTTCGCAAGATGGTATTAATTTTTTCAATGAAGGCATTAGAGAAGAGAACCGTGGACATATAGTAAACTAGAATTGACGACGGAATAGATTGGATGTAAGTAAGCCTACCCGCATGATTAAGCTTATTTGCTTTGACCAAAGTGAGTTTAGCAAGGAACTTGTTATAGATGAAACTGTAGGCTCTATTCTTATCTTTGTGGGTAAAAATGAGGGGATGACCAAGGTGAGTAGTATTGAGAAGGAGATCAGGAACAGGAAAAATATTCCTAATATTGTACCTGACATTAGTATCCACATTATGGCTAAAGAGAATCGACGACTTGTTAAGGTTTAGAGTTTGACCCGACCTATGATAGAACTCATTAAGAATATTATTAAGAGTATGAGCATCATGAACATTAGCATTAGCACAGAGAATAAGGTCATCAACAAATAAGAGAGAGTGAATAGGTGGACAATTGGGACCTAGGGTGATGCCAGTGAGGTTCGCCTCTTGCATAGCATGGGTATTATTCTGATAGAACGGGGCGCTTTATGTTGGGCCATCATACACGTGTTTCACTAAACTAGTGCGCCCCTTTTTCTAGATAGAGGGCCATAAAGACAATTGTTTGAGTTGACAGAATACATGGAAGGATAGGCCTAGCTGATCCAACTTATAGATAATCTTTAGTCTAGAAACTTCATAGTTTTTTTTTTTTGACAACAACATTATATTTTATATTATAACAGCCATATTACATAGAGGTCCTCAGAGGAAGACATGCATACATCAAGGTCCTGCGACCGGAAAATGAGACAGTAGCGTCGACTAGGGCGAGAAAGAGGACAATTCTGCCGGCGAGGGGTATACGCAGGGGCGCCAGAGACGCGTGCACCCAAATGGACTGACCGCGCAACGCGACGGTGAAAGGAGGTTCGGTAGAGTCGTCGAAGAAGAACCAAGCCGACAACCGAAAGATGATGTTGATGATGTTGTCGGAGGCAGATGAAGCTCAAACCAAAAACCTGGATGGAGGCAGAACTGCCATTCAATCGCCGAAGAAGTAACTGTCTAACCGGAGCAGAGAACTTTAAGATCAAAGGCTGCAGATAAAGCACTACATGGCCACTAAGAAGGAGACAGAGAGACTCGATGTCCCTGTCTGAAAGGAGACCTATTGCCGTGCAAGCTGGGGACTGAACTACTAGGACATAATAAAAAGGAAAATCATAAAAGAAAATAAAAAGAAAAAAGAAAGGGAGATGAAGCTGCATGCCAGCGGAGGCTTCTAGGATGGGGATAAGGATGACCACCGATATTTTGCGAATCAGAGAGGCAGAAAGGACAACGCAGAGCTCAGCCTGCAGCACACGTTCCAACTGTAGGCCCCACTGCACAGGATGTGGGACCCACCGTGTGGCACACTTTCTCCACGGAAAAATCTGCCGATCCTCTCGGAGTGCGATGGCGATGTGGATCTCGCTCACATGGCGGGCGGTGCGGAAGAGCTCAGCGCCGGCTGCAAGAACGAGAGCAAGCTCAGAAGTGGAGGTCCTCCTCGGCCAGGAACGACGCCTCGCTGAGCTTGTTGATGGAGCGCTCCTGGGACTCGGAGGTGGAGCCGCCGCCGTCGTCAACGACAACAGCAGAAGCGCCGTCGAGTTGGCCCCGGAAGCACGCCGGAGCTGGAGCCGCAGCTTCGTCGAAGGAGGAAAATCTGAACTGGAAATCCCGCCGTCGCCTCCCTCAGCTCCATCGCCTGCGCTTGAGGGATCCACGCCGGCTTGCTGATTTCGATGGAGGGAGTTGAAGAGGATGAGGCCGATAACAAAGCACCAGGCGACGGTGAGCCCGGCGATGGCGACCTTGTCTGCGGCGGCCTTCTTCTTGGACTTGGCGGTGTCCTTGGGGGCGGCCTCCTTGACGGCGTCGGAGAGCTTGGACATGGCCTTGACCTTGACAGGCTTTCCTTGGCGGCGAACTCACAGAGTTGAAAAGCTTGGATCTTGTTCCCTCCGACAAGCATGGCCGCCAAAGCTCCGGTAGCGCTCGGCCGCCTGTCCAGCTCATCAGAGCTAGTGTTGAAGCCGTCGTTGGCGGCCTGATGAAGCACATCCGGCACCTCATCTCCATAGATCGAACTATATATAGAGGCCATCTAGACCTTTATTTGGGGGGGATTTTACAAGAGGAAGAGAGGGGAAAACGGGTGTAGAGGAGGTGGGGAACCGGCCCACCCGCGCTACCGCCGGCAAGAACGCCGGGGAGGCAGGGGGCCGGCGGTGGAGGGGCTGGAAGGGGCGGCGGCGGTGGCGATACTACGGCAGAGCCAAGACTACTACTCAGAGACCTTGTGGAGACCCTATAAAGAGTGCAGCAGTTACCCTCCACCTTGTCTATCTCAACCAGCAAAAAAAAGATGATCTTCTAGCTTTTGTCATCTAAGCAAGACGATGAACATGTGTACTGTGTCGATGGTATTTTTTCTATCATCTTGTATTGTATGAATAAAGCAACCTTGAGCTTTACAGTTCACTGTATTGCTGTAACACTCCAGGCCCGGCACACGGTTCAGACTCACAGAAATGAGCCTGTAACACTCCAGGCCCGGCACACGGTTCAGACCCACAGAAATGAGCCACACCTACGTAGCAACCCGCTTGAGCTTTCATCCTCACTTCGCTCAAAACGGTTAACCGAAGGTTACTACGCGTTCTTGGCCTGGCTATTTAAGCTGGTTCGGTGAACTCTGAATTCACGATACGGTACTAAACTTATGCACACTAGCTTCAGCTACAGTACCGTGAATTTGGTCTGGCCCAACACTTGGGCCCATGGGCTTGGGTCTCACATCCACCCACCCTTAAGGACTCGACGTCCTCATCGAGCGCCGAACCAACCTATACGGGATAAATATCCAAGGTCAACTCTCTTGGCCACGTCCGCATTACCAGCTCCCGATCCATACGTTCGTGAAACCGCGAGAGTTGGCTCCGATACCATTTGTAGCATCCCAGGCTCGGCACACGGTTCAGACCCACTTTACCGAGGAATGGGTCACACCTATGTAGCAACCTGCTTGAGCTTTCGTCCTCGCTTCGCTCAAAACGGTTAAGCGAAGGTTACTACGCGTTCTTGGCCTGGCTATTTAAGCTAGTTCGGCGAACTCTGAATTCACGATACCGTACTAAACTTATGCACACTAGCTTCAGCAACAGTACCTTGAATTTGGTCTGGCCCAACACTTGGCCCATGAGCTTGGGTCTCACAATTGCCCCCTTGAACAGTGACCTACAATATTAAAACCGAGATATTTTGCAGGGACCATGACACTCAAGAGAGGATAGATTAGATAACTTAAAAACTATTTACCTTTAAACCTACTTATTAAAACCTATAAAAAAATAGATATCTAGATGTGCACAAGACTTTGCTTAGTGTTGCGTTGTCTCTAAAGTAATTTTTTTTTTCAAATTCTATGTGTTTCAATGCTATTAACTAACCTAGGTAAGCCCATCCTAAAGAAAACAAGTAAATTCAAAATTTTAAGCTGAGTTAGAATACATACTTCCAACAATTTTTTTCCTTTGCAACATATTAAAAAATTAACGCTTACATTTAGTTTTTCCAACGTCTCTATCACTCAAACTGGTGATATGGGGTGGTCTCCGATAAACATAAGGCAAGATGAGCCTTTCTTTTACCCTTTGACCCAAACTTCGGTATTTTGTTCGTGTCTCTTTGCTTGATCTTTTTCATTTAATGTTTTATATTTTTAGCACGACTTGATGCCTTCTACTTTTTTAAGAATCTCCTCCATTTTTTTATTGTTTATAGAAATAGAGCTATGTACGCCAATAGATGAACATAGTGTATGTTGGTTTTAGAACTACATGAATGGGTTGGCTCGTTTTTTGGGTTGGACTCATTTGGTGTTTTGTTGAGGTTATTCAGACGACCCGCAACGGCAAATGGTACAAGCGCCGGTAAGCGTTTTTACCGGCCAAAAGAGCTGCAGCGGCGTACGCTATCAGACACGGAATGAACGCGCGAACTGTATTTCTGGCGTTGTCCCGGATGCACGGTAAAGCGACATGGAGGCGAGTAGCACATACGCAGCAGCGACATGCATGCGCGGGAGGAATCTTGTTGGCGGGCCCCACTTGTTCAACTAACTAAAAAACGTTATAACTCACAAACCAAATAACCAAATTAAATTCCGATTACACCATACAATAAATCCTTTCAAATTAGATCTCACATAGATATATTTGAATAAATCTTATAAAAGATGACAAGTGGGACCACTTGTGATAGATGATATAGAGTATGAGATATAAAGGATGATGGGTGCGGGAAAGTTTACTGTAAAGGAGGGAATCTTGATGACCAGGATATATAAGGGATGAAAATAGAGGTTGATGGCTGCGGATGGTCTCATGATCTCTTATTTGGTTAAAAGGCACATATGAGGTGTCTTGAGCACCCTGCATGTGGGCCTAAAGGTTGACATGTGGGCCTAAAGGTTTGGACTCTCTTTATCCTCTATCTCCTGTTGGTTGTAGCTCGAGCTACCTTCTTTATGTCGCAATTTCATCCCACTCCCATCCATGATGCCATGCGCACTCACCCCACCTTGCCCCGCATGAGCCTGCTGCTTGCTTGGCCCTAGTTGCTCGTGATATCAATGTTGCAGCATGCGCCCCACTGCTAGCTCAGCTACTTGGCCCCGATATCTTATGCCGTTGTTGCTACAACTGCTCTGCTATGTGCCTACACCAACGTTTGGGAGTGGATCTGTCCCATCCGCTCAATTTGAAGGGACGAATGCAACTATGAGTAACGGAGTATACTCTTTCGTGGCTTAGTTCTAGCCCAGCTAAACCCTAAACCAAATACTTCGACATATTCCAACCCATTGTCCAAACACAGTCTTAAAAACTGACGTGACACGTCTGCCTACGGACTCATACCCACAGGTGGACTTTTAAAACTGACCTTTTTATATGCTTCTTGATTTTTGATTCTTTTAGCAAAATATATGCTTCTATACAATTGAAAAAATCTCGATCATTGGCCTATTGTCTCCGAGGATCCGCGGTCTGGTCCAAAGCGTCTTAGGACATGTACAACCCGATGAGCTCATAAAAAAAGAGAATAAACAAAGAATTATAGAAGAGCCTTAATCTACCATTGAGAGTGCTAACCTATCCATTCTTGGAACCGTGACTTCTTTTAACTAAAAAACACTTAGCGCCGGTGCTTTCTTGAGCAGCGAAGCGTCCGTCAAGATATACACACAGCGGAAGAATTTACATGCAAGGCTGTTTAACGCCTCCCTAAACGTGGCCTTAAAAGCACGTGTTCAATCATTTATCTGACATCCTGGACCCACGCAAACCATCCCGTACTCGTCATCCACTCGCGCGAAACCACGTTTGCACGGTGCCCGCGGGTTCCCAGAAGGCCCGAAAAGGAAAAGCCTGGAGCCGACCCGTAACAACGCGGAGCGGTTTGTTTCAAAAAAAAAAAAAAAAAAAAAAAAAACAACGCGGAGCGGCCGCCCTAGCAGCAGTCGCTTCCGTCCGTCCCCCCTTCCTCCCGTTTTCGCTTCGCCGCCCAACACCCAGCCCCCACCGCTGCCTTCCCGACCGCTCTCGCCGCCGCCGTCTCCGTGCCGACCACCCCGCGCCGCCAGCGACCGGCGCCCACGCGGCCGGTCGATCCAAGGCCAGATCCGTACCCACCCGGTCCGCATCACGCCGATATTTTTTCAGGTTTTTCGGTACGGATCTAGGGTTTACCTGCTGCGGATTCGTTCGGTTCGCTCATGGCCGCTGGGCGCCATGGGGGTTACAGGGACTACGAGGCGAGGGAGCGGGAGCTCGACGCGGAGGCCTCTAGGAGGAGCAAGGAGCGGGACCATCATCTCGGCGGCCGCCACCGCGACGTGGACCGCCGCCGCGATGGCGGGCGCAGCAGGGGTGGTAGAGACTTCGCCAACGGCCACGGTCGCCGACGCTCGCCCCCGCCCAGGAGCCGCCTCGCGGGAAGGCTTGGGGACCGTGAGCCTGGCGAGGTGCTGAGCGGTAGCGCATCTGATGACTCTGGTGGGAGGCCGCATAGAGGGAGGGAGAATGGCGTGCCCAGTTCTATCAGGGAGGGCGATGTGCCAGTAGGCTCAGGATCTCGTCGCCCAGCAAGAAGAGGAAATTCTCTCCGATAATTTGGGACAGGGATAGCCCAAAGCCACCACATTCTGATACAGCCAGGGACAAGAAAGCGGTAGAAGCCGTGCCTGCTGAGCTCCCTCCGCCACCGCCGCTGCCTCCACGAGACCGCAGCCCACCAAGGTTGGCTGTGGAGAAGTCACCTATGGATGTAGAGCCTACTGTTGGTAGAGAGTGTGCTTTGCAGTTGCCGGAACATGAGGTGATTAAGGTGACAGAGCAGGAAGAGGAGTATCCAACAATGAGGAACATATCAACTTCAAGATGGGCGGGTGCTAATGATGAGGAGGATGGGGCAGCTCCAATGAAGAAGAAAAGTGTTTCTCCTGCAGACTCCACTGTGCCAGTGCAGTGGAAAAGAGCAAGTCCAGAACCTGGTGAAGTCTCCGGAGGAAGGACAATGTCTAGGTCATCTGACTCAGGGAAAATGGGTAATGATGAGAAAGAAGATTCTGAGGTAGATAAAGATGACTATATGGATGTCGACAGGGGACATGCTAGTGACAGTGATACAGAAAACCGTTTGTCAGATACTGACTCAGACAGTGAAATACACAGACCTGAAACCCCTGAACCAGAGAAGCCACCACACAGGTGTATCAATATGCTTCAAGGTTGCAGAAGTGTTGATGAGTTTGAGAGGCTCAACAAAATTAACGAGGGCACATATGGTGTTGTATACAGAGCAAGGGATAAGAAGACAAGTGAGATTGTTGCATTGAAGAAGGTAAAGATGGAGAAGGAGCGTGAAGGTTTCCCACTCACCTCTCTTAGGGAAATAAATATCCTCTTGTCTTTCCACCATCCTTCAATTGTGGATGTTAAGGAAGTTGTAGTTGGAAGCAGTCTAGATAGTATTTTTATGGTTATGGAGTACATGGAACATGATCTTAAAGGCGTCATGGAGACCATGAAACAACCATATACCCAAAGCGAGGTCAAATGTTTGATGCTTCAGCTGCTAGAGGGTGTAAAATATCTACATGACAATTGGGTACTTCATAGGTAATTATTGTTTACCTTATTTTTTCTGTTAAAATATAGTCTTGAACCTGTTATTGTGTTATTGATACATGACCAGCTTTTTTACAGGGATCTGAAGACCTCAAATCTTTTGCTGAATAACCGTGGTGAGTTAAAAATATGTGATTTTGGACTGTCCCGTCAATATGGGAGCCCATTAAAACCTTATACTCAACTGGTTGTGACTTTGTGGTACAGGTAGGTCATCGGACAACATCAGATTCCTCAGCAGTGTTTTGGTTTTCTTCTAAAGTTATTCAGTTGAGAGTTCTGTTTGGTCAACCAAGGACTCACCTTTATTGCTCCTTGTGGCTACAGGGCCCCAGAACTGTTGTTAGGAACAAAGGAGTATTCTACCGCTATCGATATGTGGTCGGTTGGCTGTATAATGGCTGAGCTTCTTGCCAAAGAACCATTATTCAATGGAAAAACAGAGTTTGAACAGCTAGATAAGGTATTTAATTTGCTCTGAACTCCTATTCAGGCAGCTCTTGATACAAACTTTTATCGATGATATCTTATGTTGAAGCTGCTTCTTTGGCAGATATTTAGAACACTTGGCACACCTAATGAGAAGATTTGGCCTGGCTATGCTAAATTGCCAGGTGTGAAAGTAAATTTTGTCAAACAACCGTAAGTGTCTCTACATTGATACTTTTGTTCTTTTACCGAGTGTCATTTTTTTATGATAGGACATCTTTTTTTTTGTACTTATTGTCAGGTATAATAGGCTAAGGGATCAGTTCCCAGCAGCATCTTTTTCTGGGCGACCAATCCTGTCTGAAGCTGGTTTTGACCTATTGAACAGACTGCTAACTTATGACCCTGATAAGGTGCAATTTTACTCTCAAATAGTCATTTGATCTTGTGATTCTTATTATCATCATGCAAACTTCTATACCAGTCTGATCACACTTTCTTTCGTGCAGCGTATATCAGCAGAAGATGCTCTGAAGCACAAATGGTTCTCTGAAGTTCCTCTGCCTAAATCAAAGGACTTCATGCCAACATTCCCCGCTCTCAATGAACTTGACAGGTAAATTTTTAATCTTCTCTTCCACCTTGGCCCAATTTTACACAGTGCTGTTTCATCCAGCCAAAATTGATTTTCCGTATATAATTTGAAAATACACAGGCGTACCAAACGGTATATGAAGAGTCCCGATCCTCTGGAAGAGCAACGTTTGAAAGAACTGCAAGGGAACATAGGCAACCGCGGGCTTTTTGGCTGATCTAGCAGCACTTGCTGGGGTTCCTGTCTGTACTAACTGTTATGCTTCACCCGGAATCCATGAGGTCAGATATCTTCTGAGGTGAGGTGACATGGACATGAAGTATCACATCTTCTCGGTGTCTAGCAGCGACTGATAGTGTTCTTTAGCAGGCTTGGTGCCGGTTTAAGTGGGATAAAGTTTCTCCTTGTGGTCCATCATAGAAATTTTATTGCAGGATTAACACTTCATCCAGATTGATCATAAAAGCAAATATAATCTGCCTGCATCGCAAGGTGTGGCGTGTTGGCTTTTATTGGTTACACCAGTTTTTGGAACCTCTGTATGTAAAATATTCCAGATTGGTACGTTGTAAACAATGTCCAGTGCGTTGGATTTAAATTTATAATAAACATCATCATTATTAGTTTTCTTTATGCTCCTTGTGCCTTTTCTTTTGATCTTTGCATTTTGTTTGCAAGAAACGAAAGAAGCGCAGGGGAAGGATGCCTTTTGCTTTCACCAGGAAATCAATGGCATTAATACAACTTAGAAGGTAATATATCAAATGCCAATTGCTGCAAGTGATATGTTGCTAACTAAGAACTAATGAGGGTGGGAGTTCTTCACTGAAAGATCAGCTGCCTGAATGCATGATATCTTATAGCTTTTTATGTGAAACAGACTTAGTGTTAATGTGATATGTTTCATTTCAATGTGCCGGCTGTGTCGTGCTCGTGCACGCAGCATTTACAGTGCAGTTGCTTCCATATTAGAAACTTGAAAACGAAAATGATTTAAGAAATGGACCTTTTCTCGTTGCCATTTCAACTACAAGAAATCTGTGAGATTTCATAGCCACTATTGGAGTGGTTTTCTGAACTTATTTTCACTACCAATATATATAGGTGAAATAATATATCCACAAAGGAAATTTGGAACTTGATATAACACTAGGTAAATACCCATGTGTTGCAACGGGAACAAAAAGGAAGACAGCCATATTTGAAATCTGAATGTTCTGTGTATTTACCTTATATCTTCATGTTCTAATTTTGTAATCGAGGAGGGAAACCACTTTGAATTTCTGGTTATTCATTATGCTTTGCATCTTGTTTCTTATGTGCTCTCTGCTCCTTTGTTGGTTAAGACAGCACATTGCTTGAGTTAGAATATTATGTTCTTGTTCTTCACAGCCAAATCGGTTAGTACTTGTTTGGGAAACAGTTTTAAGAAGTATGTAGAATAGCAGGAGGATAACTGTTATTGAGGGAAGTCTTTCAACACTGAAATCATCATATTTTATTGAGCAGTTGGTCATACAAGTTCCCAAATGCTTAGGAACAATAGGTCACATACATGATGACATGTTCTTTTGGCCTGTTGTTTGTTGTGCACTTTCACGATGGCTTTCTAGTAGCTGTGACTGGGAGATTGCTTTTTTGCTACTTGTCTTGTTGGGAAGATTATGATTATTCCATGATTATGTAGTCTTCATTTGGTATAGTTAGTTACTTCTTACCACTCAAGAGCTGAGAGTGTGTGAAACTCACTACCATTGTTGTATGACACATCTGCAGCTAAGCTGTGGCTGCTTCAAGATAGGAAGCTTGATGGCCGTCAGCTTGTTGTACCTAAGTGACTAAATTATGTGGAGGGCCTTCAAAAGTGTTCATCTTTTACTAGTGAACCATGGTGGTCAGTGTACTATCCTTGTACATTAATGTAACCATCCTCCTAAATTATTTGGAGGCTATTTGTCTGTAATTTTGTTTGTATGGGTTGTTGCGTATCTTCAGTTGCAGTTCTAACATTGCCTACAGAAAAACACAAAGCGAATTGGTTCCTGCGATATAGTAAATAACAATGAAATAAGTGAAAGTTATCATGTATAGTATTTGCGATATGTACTGTGCCATTTGAAAGTTTTGGCGATTGTTTATCAGACCTTCACGCTTAGCATGTGTTGCTGTCCCCGCATTAGATTACTGCACAATCAGCATTCATGTAGACCCATTTTTCGTTTGTTTCAGCTTCTATGATCGGGAAGGTTACCTCAAGGATGTTTTTTTTTATGCATTCCATCTATTTTGTTCCAGTTCGGTGTAGCTATCCACCCCCTTGTCCTGCTTGCAAATAGTCAGTGTACTGTAAGTATATAACATTTTTTTTAATTATAGTTGACGATGCGAAGCGAGTTACGGTTGTCAAAATTGACCATCTCTAGTTAGGTAACTTGTAGTCAGCTTCTCCCATTAGTGGGACTAGAGCTGCAATATGATGCCTGTTTACCCATTTCAGCTATTGTTCAACAGAGCCACGGCGTCTGATTGTGTTGTGTCGGACGTGCCTATCTGATTCTGAGCTCTGTGACATGCGTGCGCTTCGTCATGGTTTACACAGCATATAGGGTTGGATTGGTTGCTCGAATTAGTATTGCATTACGGGTTACACAGCATATCCTTAACCTGGACAAGACTACAATTCGATGTTGTTTGGTTTGCTAGATAGGAAACTGCACAGTATTATACACATCATTGGTTTCCTTCATAGATGACCCGTAGTTTCGTGCATATCTTAACCTAGACAAGGCTTTGTTGGGTTGATCGTGAGGATCGTTCAGGGTACTGCATATGGTAACCTTACCCTGCACACATGTGCACGGGTTACAATTTGCAGTTTCATAGCTCGAGATCTTGGGAACCTTTGATCGAATCATTTAGGTGCTTAAATACTTCGTGTGGCTTTTTGATCCAGGTTCAGTTTTGCTGAGACAGATTGACAATTTTTGTATATATAAAATTTTGTGTCAGCCACAATTGTTGACTTCCACTGTTGCGTGTAATTGGTAGCTTAACTTGATTCATCATAGCGTGCCAGTAAAAAAAAAAAATCCCCTCTGCTAATTGTTGACTTCAACAGTTCGACTGTTGCATGTAAATGATAGCTTAACTTGATTAATCAGAGCGTGCGAGTAAAAGTTGCTCTCTGCTCCTGAAACGGCCGCTGTACAGTGTAACTTTGTTGACATCATCACACAGATGGTGATGTTTAAACTGAGATGGATAAATGAAAGGAAGGCACTAGCTTAATCCTTGTATTGCCAATTCAAATACTTCACCGTTGATGGGCAATATGCTTTTACTTATTTTTAAATCTGAACTGCCATTGCTCAGCAGCAGCTTTGTATGCCCCAAACACTTGCGTGATGCTGTGTTTCATCTCTCTGCTGTATTTACTGCCTTCCATAGTTGCTAGCATGACGAGGCAATGAAAGCTGAAAATTCCTCTCTTGGCACTCCTTGCGGTGGTCAGTGTGTATGGTTCCTGTATCTTTCCCAAGCATCGAGTTCATGTTTAGTTTCTGCTAGAACTGTTTTCCAAGCACACAGCCATATCTCGTAAATGCAGTCATGAAGCACCTCGTGTTTCCTATGCAGCACCGTGCGGCACTAAACGCGTCGCTGAACCAATAGCCGCATGAACATCTCGACCCTCGGTGGTGCCAGTTCTGCGAAAACAAATGTTGATCTATCATCATTTGGTTGATCGCGTGCTTTTAGCAAATGGTAGATAGTACCAGTATCCAACCGATGACTGCCTTTGCTGAATGGCGATGTACGATGATCTATTGTCTCGAGCAGTAGAATGCCAGCTAAGACTCCTTCAACATGTTATAGTTCTTGCGTTGCTCTTCGACATAGTCTCGGCACTAGGGCCTGTTGTAGTCTGGATGTTACCATTTCACTGACAGTGGCTTCTCTGTTGGTGCAGTGACTGAACAAAACAAAGCCGGGAAGATGTCTACCAGAGCCTCCTCTCCATGCCAAACATCCATCCAGAAGAAACACGATTTCTCATCCCCAAGCTGTACCGATGTAGTCGCTTGATAAGAATGGCAGCTGTGACCGCAGGACCTCCCAGTGTTCACCGTGGATGTCCCCATCGAGAGATGGAGGCAATTGCAGCCGGAGACTCTATCGGAAGAGCGACTGCAGAGCGGGTGCGGGGCGTGTGCACAGAAGCTGCAAGAATGGATTGTGGGTCGTGGCATACAGAGACATGCAGGGCCTCCTTGCATAACTGGATACGTTTTGAGGTTATAGCGGGATACAAGTCTGGTTGCTCTGAGGAGAGTGCTATGCTGCCTAAGAGCATCTTCGAGAGGTATGGTAAAAATGAATAGCTAAACTTATGATTTAGCCAATCTCTAAAATAGAAAACGTTGTAAAAAAATAGAAAACTCCAACGGCTTTTCTATTATTGCAAGGCTAGTTACCTAGTGACACATGCAAGACATATTTAGCATGCGGAATTTTAGGAATAGCCAACTTGCTATTTTACAAAACAAGATAGCAAAGCTGTTGGAGCTTGACTTTTGTATAAAAAATTGTAAAATAGCCTACATAACAAGAATAGCACATCTCTTGGAGATGCTCTAAGGTCTTGTATAACCAAACAAAGCTATCCGGAACAGACCCATTAATAAAAGTCTTCAATCACGTGATCCTCTCAGGCAGCTCCTTAGGGCCACGTCGCCCCAAACTCGGTTACATGGGCCACGTCGCCCCAATTTCACCATATATTTAGAAACACATGTCTCCCCTATCTGCAAAAAAAAAGGAAAAGAAAACTGCCGCACTCCCACCTCTTGTCCTCTCCCCGTCTCGCGGCCTCCGCCGCTCGCGCCTCCCCCGGCACCGCCACCTCCCCGGCCACTGGCGGAGCCAAGGGGGGGCTGGCAGGGGCCATGCCCCCTCCCCCCTAAGCACAGTGATTTTCATTAAGCACCCATAGAAAATCCATTTATATAAGTAAAAAAATTCTTATTTCACTATATTTTGATGATAAAATAGGCTAAAATTTAATTTGAATAGACTAAATACCTATAAAAAATTTAATAATATGTATATAGAACATATTTAGCTTATTTTTGAGATGATATCGTATTGTCCGGCCCTCCTTATTCAAAAGTTCTGGCTCCGCCGCTGTCCCCGGCCCCTTCCCTTCCTCTTCCTCTCCCACTCTACCTCTCTCTCGCGCCTTGCTGGGCGGCCC
>DXKC01001890.1:0-11853 GCA_031170775.1 Cymbopogon citratus
TCTCTCTCCATCACATCACCATCACATCAATTTTTAGCCGCTTGCATGGAGCATTAAATGTAGATAAAAACAAAAACTAATTACACAGTTTAGTTAGACATCACGAGACGAATCTTTTAATCCTAATTAATCCATAATTAAATAATATTTATCAAATACAAACAAAAATACTACCGTATCCAGAATTCTAACTTTTCACTTTCTCACCCCAAGCCCTAAACAAGGCCTAAGAGAGCCCAACGGCAACCGTGTTTCCGTTTGCTTCGCCTGGTCACCTTCCGCGGTGCGTGCGTACGCGGTCGTCTCCATCCGACCCCAACTCCATCTCGTCTCCCTCTCCTCCTCCTCCTCCTCCTCCTCCCCCGATCGATCATCCAAAACCAGACCAAATCTCCCCCATCGATCCCAACTCCCCCACCAATCCCCTCGCTCGGCTGTTGCCTCCTCCCACTCCCACCCGAAGCCGCGCGCCTTCCAACGAGATTCCTCCGCCTCTCTCTCCAACAACGCCAGCCGCCTCCGCCTCCGCCGCCGCCGCCGGCGACGAATCCGGTAAGCCTCTCCTCGCTTCTGCTAGATACGGCGCGCCCAGATCGGTGCGGCCGGTCCGTGATTAGGGAGAGGTGGGGTCGGTTGCGATCCGCCGTTCCTGTGCCTTAGGTCCGTCATCGCAGTCGATTAGTCGGCGGTGTCTGCTCGGATCGGGCACCCGCGGCGCATAGGCATAGGTGGGGGCTCCGTTGTGGACGAACTCTTCCGTTTCCACTTCAGTTAGTTTAGGGGTGGTGCTTGGAATTGCTACTGATGAGTTTCTCGAACTAGTTTGTGATGAAATGACGGTGTTCCGGCTGTTGTTTTGCCTCGCAGGGGTTTCTGAGTTTCTGTTGCCAGTGTAGCCATGTCCATGTTCAATAGGATCTTCGGGAAGCCCAAGGAGCAGGCCAACTCCAATGCCTTGGCCACTCTCGACAAGTTAAATGAGGTGACCTTTCTGTCTTCTTTATTTATTTATTTCCTGGCTATGATTACCTTGTATTGTTACTTCCATTAAGGTGTTTTTTTGGCACGTATTGATGTTCTCTTATTTTGGTTGCCTAAATATAATTGTGACCTCAGAGTATCCTTCATTTTGAATTGAACTGTTATAAGGTTTAACCAAAATATAACATCACTTGTTGCCTGATCACAAATCCATGAGAAAAACTCCCACCCTTCTACTTTAGTGTCTTTTTTCGTTTTAATAAGTTCTAATTTAGTGTCTTGGAAATCTCACATTTTGTTAACTTCATCTCAACTTATGGGATGATTAAGTTCTTCCCATGGCATTTGCAAGCTCCATCAATTTATGATCAATACCTTTATAGGCTGATCATTCTTTGATTTGCTTTATTTGCTCCCGAAGTGCTAACATTTTACTTATTAAGAGGGGATTGTTAACTCGTTATATATGTTTATGTTTAACCAACTAATGAACTATGCTCCTGTTATAGCTGACAATTTAGCACATGTAATGTCTATGCCTAAGTAAATTAGAAAGTACTAAAAGCTTGCTTTCTTTATATTCAGACTCTTGATATGCTGGAGAAGAAAGAAAAGGTGCTGGAGAAAAAAGCAGCTGCCGAGCTTGAGAGAGCCAAGGAGTTCTCAAAAGCTAAGAATAAAAGAGGTATCATAAACCACAATAGTGCAATTTGAAATGTATACTTGTGTTCTGGTATGTTTGGAGACTACATGCTTTTTTTAAGTAATCTGAATCTCCTCGGTGCACATGCTGAGATCGCGTCTCATTGGATTTAAGAAGAAA
Organism: Cymbopogon citratus; assembly: GCA_031170775.1. Taxonomy (NCBI): domain Eukaryota; kingdom Viridiplantae; phylum Streptophyta; class Magnoliopsida; order Poales; family Poaceae; genus Cymbopogon; species Cymbopogon citratus. The sequence goes on from DXKC01001890.1 coordinate 1,805, forward strand.
AAGGGTATATAAGAACCCAACACATACAGCACACACACAAACACAACGCACTCACACAACACACACTACTGCAGCCAAAACATAGACACACCTAATCTGGCTGCAAGGAGCTGCACTCCAAGCTTATGCATCCTATTTGTGCATATAAATTTCTTTGGTACATTTATGCGCGTATTATTTTTGACACAGTTACTGTGCTTATCATTTGTGTCACTATATTGGCATAGTATTTTACCGAAACGAATTTAGCTTATCCATTGTATTTGTGTATATAAATTTTTTTGGCGCATGGTGCTTTGGATGAACAAATATGTGGGTATTTTTTTGACACAGTTACTGTGCTTATCATTGTTACTTGTTAGTATAAGTTTCACCATGTTGACATAGTATTTTATCAAAACAAGTTAGGTTTGTATGTGCCTACAATGTAATAAATCCACATAGAACGCAAATTCCATGGAACATTTATTTATAGAGCACTTTTCAACATCTTTGACTTGAAGACCTCATGATGTTATTAGCTAATACAGCTTATGTTTGCTTTACTTTCCTGCTTTTTTGGCTTCCATGTAAACTACTGTTGACCATCTTTAAATGCTACCAACTTCCTTTCCTATGCAATGGAAACTGGATTTGTAGAAACTTGTGCTAATACAAATAAACTTCCTCTTAACAGCGGCTATCCAATCCTTGAAGAGGAAAAAACTTTATGAACAACAAATTGAGCAGCTCGGAAATTTTCAGTTGAGAATCCATGATCAGGTATATTTGCACTCAAACATCGATCTTTTTTGTTTACTGTACGCTGTGTTAACTGTGTAACCCATTCTGTATACAGATGATCATGTTAGAAGCAGCTAAAGCTACAACAGAGACTGTTGATGCGTTGAGAACTGGAGCTGCAGCTATGAAAGCAATGCAAAAAGCAACGTTAGTATTAATATTGAGTCCATTTTTAGATTTATTCTCCTAGTCGTTCATCAAAATGATTATTTACCATGTCCCTGCAGAAACATTGATGATGTCGACAAGACCATGGATGAAATTAATGAACAGACTGAAAATATGAAACAAATTCAAGATGCTTTGTCAGCTCCTCTTGGAGCTTCTGCTGATTTCGACGAGGTAATTCACTGTGGGCATTTAAGATTTGCAACCTTGTAGTGCATAGTTTTCTCTGACACTTTGCACCCATTGCGCTGAAAAAACTTACAGGATGAACTGGAAGCGGAACTTGAAGAACTGGAGGGAGCAGAGTTGGAATCTCAGCTTCTGGAGCCTGTTGCAGCTCCTCCGGTGCATCCAGTGCATGTTCCAGCCAACAAGCAACCAGCTCGCCCTGCTCAACAGAAAGCTACGGCTGAAGATGATGAGCTTGCTGCACTGCAAGCTGAAATGGCATTGTGATCAGGTTAATGTTTGATCCATTTGTACATCTTAATGTGTATTTGATGTTCATTTCATGGTACTTGTTCACTGGTATCTGTTATCTGAACCTGATAATGCTGTGTCCAACCGGTTGTACGGTTGTCAGCAGTACATATATATTTATTAATGATCCATTTAGAAGTGTGCATGTATTTACCTCTATTCCAAATCATAAAAAGTTTTGGATTTCCTAGATACATAGCTTTTGCTATGCACTTAGATGTACACTGTCTAAATACATAGCAAAAGCAATTTATGTATCTGGAAAAGCCAAAACATCTTATTTGGAGTAGAGGGAGTACATTTTAAATTATTCCACACTGTTTTATTCCTTCATTTTCTATTTTCAACTGTTTATGCTCAGTTTTAGCTTCTAAGATATCCTAATGCTAGGACGATAGAAATATTCTGTCTTCACTGGAACACTGCATGATGAAATAATATACTCCTCCTGTTAGAGAGTGTGCTGCTTACAGCTATTCAAGCATCTTCATTCTAGATGGTTTGCTGGAAGCATGCCAAACATCATGACAGTTTTATCTCTAGATAGACTCTTCAAATTTTGAAAGTGGCATATTTCAAGGTGAAGGTGTATCCATTATTAATCCAGTTGATGTGCAAATTTAGCACCTGAGAATTGAAATGCCAATTTTGACGACCTATTGTTTGTTTTAATGGGCTGAAAACCTAGTTTCATATCAATTTAACTTATTGCAGATCATTTTCTTTTGGCTACTTGCTACAATTGAAGAGAACTGTAATTTTTTAAATCAAATATTTGCAGAATTTGCTTGGAATTTAGACTTAAGTAGTTCAAATTTATGGTGTTGGAGTATATGTCTCTGGAATAATCTCCAAGGAAACTATTATTTGAGTCCTGCATCCTGCATTTTTTTTTTTTGCTTTGCATGCTTTAAATTTATTGCTGTTCATGGTCATTGTTATTAACCCTACCGAAACTTGCAGGTTTCCAATGAAGAGGTGAAATGTGTATATGAATGGCGTTATGCTACAAAGATGAAAGCTGAGTCGGGCTTTATTATGTTTGCCATATGTGTATAATCTTTGGTGGATATTTGGCAACAGAAGCAGAAAAAAGGCTGCTCCAGCCAGTGTTTGTTTCAGTGATTTTGTGCTCTGTTTTCCACAGACAATTTAGTTAATGTCGCCAGGTTAGCTCTATGCTAACTACTCAGGTCACCAACGTGCATTGTTTGTCACATTATTTTTCATTTACCCATATTGTCTGGAGCCATGTAAGAATATTGGAACGTGTAAAGCCTCAGGGCTCACATTTGATGTGCTGGTTCGCAGTTATTTCAACCTTTCAGGCTGCATAGTATGTTTTCTTGTTGCACACCAGTTACCAGTATTGTTTTCGCTACCGAGCAGTGTGTTTCGCCAGAACATGACTTTGAAACTCAAATGGGCTACTAGCAGGTAGTCTACGTGATTTCACAGACCATTTTGGGTGCATCCTTTTTTTTTTGTGTGAGAACATTTTGGGTGCATCTGAAAACACTGATTTAAAGATCTGATCGCAACTAAAGTAAAAATTGGTTTAAATTGTGGAACAGTAACTGTCTCTGTCCGAAGCCTCTCACATTGCAAAGAGCCAAACAATCTTAGCTTTAACCAAATAATGCCAACGCAAATTAATCCAGATTCTCTATGTATATCCAAATGCCTAAAGGCTTACTAATATACAAATAATAATGCTAACTTACATTAGTCTGTTGAGAAGCTAATTGCACATTGGCATTGCATCAACATGTGAGGCAAACGCAATAAAAAAAAAAAAAGGTGAGGCAAACATGCCACTATCTCCTATATCTCTACCATCATGTATTTAATTTAAGTTTGGGGCCAGGTTAGCTTCCAGCGAAAGTTTGATAACCGGCGGTGCATTTTTACTCTTGAAACCTGCAATATGCAATGTGCACCTTGGCATAGCAACACGGTATATACTGCATTATTATCATCTGCAGCAGCCAACCGAAGGTACATCATTAGTACCAGCATCAAACATTAACTAACAGTGCGACTCGCATGGCATCACATCCTGATGCAGGATACAGTATTAGACATCAGGGTCGTGCAGGACGACGCTCGGCCCTTCTGTTCCTTCCTTTCCAGATGCCTGTAGATTGGAAATAGCTTCCTCACGAGGAGGATGGTCGAACTTGCAGTGCATACCGAACTTGCATGCGCCAGACCTCATGTAGAAGGCACAGGCCTCAGCATCCTGCATAAGCATCAGCACTGTGTTAACAAGCATGTAATTAAATCAACATTTGTGAACATAGACAGAAGTAAAAGGTCACAGAGATCTAGCTGGAAACAAGTAAAAAAAAGCATTATTTCTAATGACAATGAATAAAGAGATAATTTCAATTGACGCTGCAACGTTAAGGGAATTCTGTCAACAGGAACATAGCCGTTAAGCAAATTACTTTCTAACAAATTTAATGGAAAAAAGGGAGTTCGTTGTAGTCCAATTTGGCAGAAAACACATTATGCCAGCCAAGTACAGGCCAACAAAACAAAATGGCCACATTAATTTTCACAGGTGATGCAGTGGAAGATGTGGCATTCAATTGCTGCCAACGCTTGGCATGACATTATTTTGATTTTTATTCAAGATCCAGTGTGCAAACTGAGCAAAATCAAGCTCAGGTCTTCATTCTTGGTTTAAAAACAGTACTATCCACAAGAATGATCAGAAAGTCATTAAAGTATCACAAATGATATAAAAGTTATTAGTTAGCACATAACATTTTACAATATGAAGCATCTAAGCTACTAGTAATAGTCTATCATATCACCTCTCTCCTTGGAAGGCCAAGTGTCACAGGCTGCTGAGGATCCCCGTTTTCATTGGATTGAGGCGCAGACCGGTCAATAGGATGGTGAAACTTACATTTCAGAGAATACTTGCAAGATCCTGTCTTCATGTAAAACTGCAGTACACAAAAATGAGAAAAAGGGCCAAAAGCTCTAAAATAAGCATAATAAATCGAGCACACACAAAAAAAAAGAATTGGAAATCTAAGGAGACAGCTATATTACATACATCACAAACAGTTTCTCCAGGCCTTTGAGGATAGATCACAGCCTGTGTTTTACAAAAGAAAACGTGTAAATGTTATGTACATCACAAAGACATTTGCCATTTTTAGACTCTTGGTCTCTACACATACCGGCACGTGACTTGCATGAAAATCAAAGCTTTGCAGAAAATTTGCAGCCGGATTTTGCACCACTGCAGGGACAATAGGTGCTGGACAAGGAAGAGTAGCATGAACCAATGGAGCCGTATAAGCTATATCCATAACTGCACACACAAAACAAATATCATCAGTGGTGGGGGAGTTAACAAAAACTGGAAGGTCAGAATAGTAGGCGCTAATGATATCGTTACAATGAAGTCGATAGGTAACATTGAAATGGAATGAGAAACATTTTGTGATTGCTGTCTGAAAATTTATGGTACAAGGTCAACATAATTTAGCGTGACATTCAAAAACAGACACATGATAATAGTCACAAACTCACAAGTGCAAGAAACTATCGATATCCTCAAAACCTAAGCTAATGAGTAAAAGATACTTCAGGAAAATTCAAAGTGCTTATCATAACTTCACTATATGCCAATCAGGTGTTTCAATTCGTAACCAAAACATAATATTAGGGGCTCTGGTGCCTTTTCTATACTATTAAAACTTTTAAGAACCTTAATGTTTACAAAGTCACTATAAGCTCTGCTTTCAGCACGATTTGCAAATGGCAAGTCTTGCAAGCTAAAGTGCGACTCGATTAGAGTGTGCTTCCTGCTGATGGTTTGTCTAGCCATCTGGAAGTAACACAAATGGAAACAGATCAAAATGACCTTATAGGATGACATGACAATTTAATTCGACCAAATGATTAGTTATGAAAAGAACAGACCTGGCCGATCAGGATGGTTGAAGCGACAAATAGAACCGTATTTGCAGCTGTAAAAGCGGAAAAGGAAAAATGTCAGATCCCTCCAAACTTATATGAACAAGAGGTAAATTTATCTTAGCAATCCTGCTCGTGAAAAAGGTACCTGCCTGTCTTCATATAAAACGAGCAATCCACTTCCCCCTGCAATATGGGAGAAAACGTGTTGAGCAATACAAGCTATTCGGGTACAGTCCTAAAGGATATGTGAAGATACAGTAACAGACATACTTTAGTAGGTATTTTTTACTAAGAAATAGGAGCTGTCAAGAGATAACAATCTTTATCTTTACACATAAAAATCTTTTATACATCAAGTCTGGACTACTGACAGAATTTGCAGTAAGCAAGAACAGACTTTAACTTTACCTTTTTGCATATATTTTGCAACATATTTATTGATATGGTTTCCAAATAAAAAACATGAATAAAACTGAAATTTATTGTATATACTGCTCTAGCAAATAAAAAAAGAACTAAAGCTTACTGCTCTAGCTAAAGAACCATTTGGTAAATACATACCGGTCTTATAGGAAGCCCCTTTGCATTATGCGCCTCGGCTGGGGCAGTTGGTCCATGTGTCTTTGCTGGAACTGAATCATCTGCTGCACCAATGTGCGCTGCAGCATCAGTTGTTGCTGTATATATGGTTTCCTTTGCAATCAAAGGGGTGCCTTTGGGTTTCGGATGATTGAACTTGCAATTGGCACCAAATCTGCATTTTCCTGTTTTTACATAGTACTGAAATACAGGACACTCAAGAAATGAAGGCTCTGCCATGAGAAGAAAAAAAAAATTGACAGCAATGGAGGATCTTACCGAACAATCAGGTTCAGAAGGCCTCACTGGTAGGATAGTGCTATCAGCAATTAGTGACTGTTGCATTTCAGGAAAGTACAGCCATTGAGACTCTCACAGAGGAGTAAAAAAATTAGCAATCTAGTGAACAGATAGAATTAACTTACTTCATTGTCTGTTCCTGCTGCTAATGCATTCACCATTTCCTTGGGATGGTTGAACTTGCATTTAGATTTATACTTACATCTACTACTCAATAAATACTGCAATGTTGAGAACAATGCTATGAATATATTGGTCAGACAGATTCCAAAACTAGAATATGATATGCTTACAGGACAATCTGGTTCCCCTGGTCGCTCAGGATAAGAATCTTCAACATTCGGGACCTGTAAAAGGAGTTTAAGAAAGCCAAAAAAGAGAATCAGTCAGAGGATTACAAAACAGAAGGCACAGCTACATAATATTAGAGATTATTTCAGAAGGCATCAAATATGAAAGGCAAATAAAAAAATACCCAGGAAAATTTCAAAGAAGTTGATTCAGAAACAAATTCCCGTGAGCTAGGCGTGCCCCCACATGAATTCTTGCTTTTGTCAATGTTTATCAGCACCTCAGCTGTAATTTTTCTTTTAGCTAGGCATGCCCCAGCATGAATTGTTGCTTTTGTCAATGTTTATCAGCACCTCAGCTGATTTAGTATTCGTTAAACATTATTTAATGGGAGCAACAGCAAGAGTGGTTGCAGTGAGAGTAAGGCGCAGGCACACAGCTTCATAGAGCAGATGCAAATGCGCAAGGAGTCACTTTCCCAGCATGATGAGGCTAAAATAAATTCGAAGACTGGAGTCACTTAGTGTGTCAAACCAAAAGTGACAAAATGGTAATGGATGGCATGCTAATGATGTTGAGCCTAAATGTCTGTGGATGGGGGAAAACTGAGGCATGCAAAACAGCAAAAAAGAAGGTAGCTATGTTGGAACGGAGAGAGAAAAGAGCTAGGCAAAGAGATGTATGTACATATGAATATGGTAAGAGGGAGCATCAACAAACCCCACAGGCCTATAACAACCCTTGGCACTGTCCCTATCCAGATCAAACACCGCTGCTGTTCCACCCAGATTAACCACTGTTGGAGCCAGCAGGGGCCAGCAGGGGAAAGAAAGGTTGCTTGACCCTGCTGGTTCCCAATAATCTTCCTTTCTCTCACATTGCTTTTGGAAAGGCATCAGTGATGCCCGGTCCCATGACTGCCCTAACACCTAGCCAGGTGGTGACTTAAGAACCAATGTTGTGTTATGATGCAAACAGAAGTTATTAACTATCTTAAACACGACCTATATTAGCCAGGGCAACAACTTAGGTGTACTTTTGAATAACACAGAGCAAAACTAGAGTCCAATTTTTAAGGAAATCATTAGGGCTTGTTTGGATGCACACCTCACCCAAGTGTGTTGGTGTGTATTGGGGGTGTGTGAGGGTGTAAAAGCAATTCAGAGGGGCACATCATGGACAACAGATGTGAGAGGAGTCAAGATATATGCATGAGATGGGAGGGGAAACGAACATCAGGAGTAAATTAGGAAATTGTTATGTACCAACCTGTTAATAACGAAATTAAAGAGAGCGTCAAACAGGTTACATGTACCCCTCCAAAAGGAAGAGCAGGCCACATACCACACAGACTCAAGCACAGACAAACCAACACTCCAGTGAGGAATATCTGGAAGTGATTTAAAACCACTATTTGCCTAAACAGTTGTTTAGCACATTTCTACATGGTGGTAAGCCATGTCCGATTTGATGAGCTGTTTATCTCATTTAAGTGGCCTATTAGCTCGGTTAATGGAAAAACGGTAGGTGTCTGACTGTTTATTTACAGTTTAGAATTGAGGTGCAAACACTGTTTAAAACTAAATGAACCTTTTTGGTCATGAACTAAATGGAGACATTTCTTTTTTATAGAAAAAAAAACAAAGTTCTTTACCTCCCCCTCTGTTCCATTTTGCATGCTACACTCCTAAGTGGCTGGATTTATAACAAATCCATGTGCCTATGTGGAAAAAAACAGCTAGGATTAAATAAGCTTAAAAATCCAGTTCATTCAGTCAAGTACGATTAAATGGCTGCACTGCAGGCTGCAGCTAGCTGCTCTAGCTTGCTTATTAGACCCAGGAACATCATCCTGTCCAGGGTACACCGGATCATTTTCGACCCAGCCTTGCAAAAACCTCTCGCAGGCAACATACATCCCTCTACCCACTTCCTTGACCTCATCGACCCTGAAACTTTGTGGCTATGGTTTAACACTTCAATGCAGGGTTGAGGCCAGCTACATGTGTTCTCACCTTCTATTCTGTGGCTAGCCCTACTAACAGTAATAAAAGCTTGGTTTTGGAAATAAAATAGATAATTCCATAAAGGTATGTATTAAAAAATAAAAATTAAGTACACTAGAAGTAACATTTTAAATAAGCTACAAATAATAATGACAGATAGTCACCTCTTTCCAGTTTGGAACCCCACCCTCTGGAACCCATTGTGGATGGTCAAATTTGCAGGTCTCTCCATACTTACAGGTTCCAGTGCTCATATAGAAGGCACAGTCCTTTTGCCCTGGTCGTTGTGGATATATAGGAAGGCTGCTTTCAAGCCTAGGGCGTTTAGCCATAGTATTTGATGAATATAAAGCCTCAGTCTGGCCAACAGTACTATGACTTCCCATAAAAGATTGGTGATAGAGAACTATAGTACATATACAAAAGAATTATAAGCCAACTATATTAGGTAACCATATACTGAAAACATTAATAATGTAAAAAAGTTAATGGAAGCACAGTTATAAAAAATAGGAGTACTACTAGAATAAGGGAAAATCCTAGCTCTAATGCTGTCTCAGAACCTCTTAGTACTACTCATTTGAGAAGAACTGCAACATATAACTTTCAGTAGAGTGGCAATAATCAATTGCATTTACAGTCCGTAGCTAACCTCAAAACTGGCTTAGATTTATTTATTGGCAGAAACACAGTGAGAGCCCTTTTACATTCAAAACCAGATGGCCAAAGGTCTAAACTCCAAGTATTTTGTTTTCTGGTCCACTAATTACCAAAGGCTCTTCCATGTTTGGATATCATAGTTACCATTTTTTTTATCCTCTGGTCCTCCATTGCTAAGCTCGTTCACTAAGAACCCTCCACGAAATGGTCTAATACAACAATCTGCATTGCATCTACCAAAATGTCAAACAAGTCAACAACTGGGGACATGAGGTTACATGCCTATATAACTTGAAGGAAATACCACTATCGATGCTTGATTGTGCAATTTCTGTCCTTTATTATTATCTGTGGTGCCTCAATTTAAGTTTTATGTAGCCACACAATTCCACACAGCGTAATAAAATTGTCCATAAGTTTATATGTTTCCAAGATAGCTAGATCATACGAGCTCCATTAACACTAGCAAAGTAGCAAGTAGCAATTAGCAACACCCAACATAAGCTCCGAGTCCCACAGACAATTGATCTTCACACTACTAGTTTCAGACAAACAAGCAGCCAAACGTCCATACACTACGGCAACCACGAGCACAGGAAACAAGTCACCCATGCATCGGCTAAAATACGGCAGCATTGTCCGAGGAACACACGGGGAAACTCCTCATACCAACCAAAACAGGGAGAGGGCCCGCGCTCACCTTCCGCGGATCGTCTCGCGCCGACATACGAGTCGAAGGCGCCGACGTCGGCAGAGGACGAGTAAGGCGTTGGGGTGCCGGTATAACGGGACGCGATGAGGTCGACCTCAAAGTCCGAGTAACGCGGCGGCGGCGGCGGC
>DXKC01001892.1:0-14105 GCA_031170775.1 Cymbopogon citratus
TGCAAAGCGCTGGTACTAAGCAATCGGTGATGGTAAGAGTGATGAACAGCAGAACAGTGGATAATGCGTTGAACCTTGTTATTACTTTATTCTGTTTGAACTCTCTGTTTGTTTCGGTGCTTGCTATTGTTATAATCTTACAGAGTTACAGCTAGTTTGTTAGTCACTGTGCGACAGTTTAGTTAATGGTATGTTGCCTTACATTTTTTTTTTCACTGCTATGATCTAACTTTATTGCATTATCGTAGCATTGTATTTTCCTTCTGGCGTAGGATGTTTCTTATATTTGTGTGTACCCTTTCTTGTATGTTATATAGGCCCTTTGGGGCCACAAAACAGGGCTGCGTGATCAAACATAGACAATATAGGTTGCTTTCGTCTATGCAGCACGGATACAGATACGAGTATTAGTATTGGTCAGATTCGGATACACAGATACGGTATTTTCCTAAAAAACCAATACACAGATACATTTAACTATATTTTTTAATAAATAATTAACAGGCATGTTAGTTCGTATTCTAAAGGCAGTAACACACTAGCAGGAACTTGAAGTTCCCTGCATTCTTGCAATTGTGCTGTTCTGCCAAGTGCCCAGCCTACCCATCCAATTCTCAAAGTCCAAACTTCCAAAATCCAAATGAGAATATATAAACTTGTAAGCATTTAGTGCAGAAGTATGGCTTGTCAAATCAAGGGATGAGGCTTTAGGCTTGGAGGATCCAATTCCTTTCCCCTTTCAACTACACTTACAGACAAGACTAATTTGACACTGCGTTAAAGCAAAGAGTCTATAGATGATTTGTCATGGGGAATAGGGCAGGAATAGGCTACAACAGACAGAGGAAACATCAAAGAAATCACCCTTTCACCACTAACGTGTCATTGGTTTGCCATCGGTTTATAGCTGCCGTCAAATGGGCTGTGTGCGCCTTGCGGATGGCAGGTGTCACCGCAGTTGCTGCCTGAGGTTGATTTCCTTACAGGCAGGGACGTGCGCTGCAGCTGCTCCCTGCTCGAGCATGCCACCGATGTTGGATCTTCTCGTAAACTAATCCACGTGATACCCAACCCATACAGAAAACCACGATGCTATGGAGCCATGGAGGACGACAGTACTTGGCTCCGACGATGCCCTGGAAGTGTAGTGTGGGAAGAAGAACACCTTGCTATTGGAGTGTTGGACCCAACGCGGTTGAAGAGCTGGCCCTATGACGCTAACGAAGCCCACCGCCAGGGTCTGCTTGGTGATGACTGACGACCAAAGCATCTCCAATCCATGGTGCGTGGGTGTGCTTGCAGCAGGGGCTCACGTCGCCCCACTGCGTGTGTAGTCGGCTTGCGCTGCCGGTTAAGCACGAGATCGCCGCCACGTCCGCCGTGGACCCTGTCGTCGAATTGCACGTGTACATGTCCGCTGTTGTCGCTAGGCCTGGTCGAGCATGTCGGGGTCGTTGACAAGCACAAGCGCGAAGAGCACCAGGAGGAGACGGTGAGGGGAAGCTGTCCAATTTGTAGCTTGTGCTGCAGTTCTTCATCCTCGTTGTGCCGGAGTTAACACACTCGCGAGCATCGTGGGGGGTGTTTGAGGCATCGAACCCGGAAACCCACGGGTTCTAGAGTCTGGACTCCACCCATTCTGAGTACGAGCTTTCAACTGTAACCTGCCCCATCCCACAACATTTGTCTCTTAAACCCACCCCACCCTAATCCAGAGCGTCGATTAACCCATTCGAACCCTTCCAAATTAAAGCCAAATGAGAGCCCACTCCATTCAACCCAAACAAACCCAACCCATTAGTAGGGTGAGCGGTGGCTAAGGCGGAGGCATGTGTTTCCGTGACTGCCTCGTTTGTTGCCTAGCTCGAGGCTCGTGGTTTGCATGTGAGTCTGAAGGTTACAATGGGCCTACTCAATTAGGCCGTATTGACAAAACAATTCAGTACATCGCCACCCACGTATCTAAAATCCTGTTATTTATTTATTTTCAAAGATACTCTAGGGAAACGTCTCCCTGTCGTATCCCACGCGTATCCTTGTCTGATACATATCCAATTCGGGATGTGGGGGTGACATGTGTCCATGCAATAGAGGCTTTCGTTCAAAGCTTATAAGTTAACCACCACAACATGTCTTTGACATGTTTATGCGAGTCCCATTGTGAATATAGGGCCTACAACTGCAGCTGGACCTCGAAGATAAGATAGTTTGGAAATGGAATCAGCTTATAGAGAACAATTTTTGGCAATGTATCGACGGTAGACAACAAACTCCATTTGGAAGGCGCATGTGGAAAATAAATGCAAACTCTTCGCCTGGATCCTCATACAGAGCAAGATTCGACAAATAATCTTGAGCTTCAAGGCTGGCTACTATGCAATGGCCCTTTGCCCAGACGGTCTAGAGCCTTGTTACCTTTTGGGAGCACTTTCCCACTTTTGATGTGGCACTTTGCCTCTCAATTGAGTATTCTAGAAAGATCAAATCATGGGAAGGTTCAAAGAAAGCGTGGAAATCTACAAAAGGGCACACTGTATGCAAATCAGTAGGGATTAAGTTTAGTTTCTCATTGTTGGGGCTCACTCGCTGGTTTGGGCACTCTTGTTTAGCTCTCTTCCGATGTATATAAAACTCTTCCTCTTAATTAATATGTAAAGTTCGAAAGAGAAGGCGGGGTACCTTTTACTCACCGGTTTATTCTTCTTTTGGCTTGGGCAACGCCTCAATCTCGGGATTATATTGCATAGTTGGACGTCATCGGTGGCTTGAGCTCTTGTGTATTATTCATTGCCTCGTGTCAACATTTTGAGTTGCAAGGAGCACGCAAATATCCCTTGTAGGTTTTCTTGTTGGGCATCGATTCAGGCTATTTCGAGACACCATAATTGGATCTCTTTCAACAACGCTAATTTGTGGTGTGCATGTTTCTTGCAAGTTCCCCTGGCTCATGGTTTAGTGGAGCTATGGCTGTGCCAAACAATAAGACCTTTGTTCTTGTCGCCTACATAACCACTATTCACACTCTTATGTTTGTCGCCTCCCAGTTGAAGTAAGGAGCACCTTTCTTAGTGATGAGATTCATAAGGGTCTTCATGCAACAACCGTAACCCTCCATGCTTCTTTCCATAGGCTGGTGTACTTAGTGCATCATTGGCATCATGTTCTCTTGTGTGATTGATCTATTGTATACGAAGGATCCTCATGATTGTCAAGTTGGTCAAAAGTTGCTCTCCGAAGAATCTAGGTACCCTTTCTTTCGATATATGGACCACTCCTTTATTGGTCAGGATCGGGTGAGCTGATTAGATATTTGCTCTCCGTGTATATTGTCTCTACCTTGGAGACAACTTAGTGTTGTATCCCTCTAAACATGAATGACTTGTCGACTAGTTGTGGAGGTTCTTTACTATGTTTTGCCAAGGCGTTGTTGAAGCAGCTGTCGTAGCTTCTTCCTGAACCGAACCATCCTTCTTTTAAGGCACCTACGATGATGTCAGTGCTATTTACATGTCAACAAACCTGATCACAATCTCATCGAGATAAAACGCTACATTTGGCGCAACAAGATTTCTTTTGTTTGGCATGTTCTTATGTTGCCTCAATTCGTTGATATCTTCTCTGGAGGATAGTGGTTGTCACTCTTTAATCGTATGTCAATCACACTGTTGATGTTGTCGATGCAACTGCATGCCATAACAATCAGTATGTAGATGTTGTCGATGTGGTTGCATGCGACACATCTAAACATGCCCTAATTTCTCGGAGATCAAGATCGATTTGTATCGTAATATGCCTAATTTATGTCTTGTGAGTGTAAAGTTATTTACATGATTGCACTTAGCTTTGCACTAAATGGGAGATCAAAGAAATGCAACATCGTGTTGGCTTCACTATTTAGGAGATCAAATAAATGCAACATCGTGTTGGCTTCACCATATGAGAAATCAAAGAAATGCAACATGTGTTGGCTAAGTGCCTAAGGGGGTCTAATCTCCGACCCACCTTGAAGCCGCCCATAAGACGTCTTTTCTTGCCCATAGGCCACCGCGCACTCCTTTGCCTTGCTGATTGTTGTGCTACCCCACACGGTAGGCGGCCCTAACACATAGATGGTTGATCCGACTAAACGTGGCCTCTTGCGGAGAGCGGGTCAAGGAGGCAGGGCCCCCGCAAGGGGTGGAGTGGACTTTGGCAAGATACAAATTCTTCTACTCCTCTTGCACACCTCCTCATCCTATTGACCATGCCTATTGACCTCCATGGTCAATTGGGATGCAAGTGGGCTTGCCTCATTGAGAGATCTAACATTGATGAATTGGCAGCAATCCACCTTCAAGGGCATAAATGTTAATTAACGACCTGCCTAAAAAAAAACTCGACCACAAGGGCAGATGCCCTTAGACATTGCAATAAGAAGTTGTAGTAGAATTGAAATGCAGATCGGCAAAGGGAGATCCCAAACACACTGCTCTAACCATACAACTCGAGAGAAGCTCGTACGACCTACCTCTCTCTCACGGGTAGAGAAGAGTTATCCCAATGCCAAAAATTTTTACCATGTTTAGTAGCTTTTCAATGGCTTCTCTTGCCTTTGCCGGGAATGAGCGGTTTTGTTGCAGAATTAGTAGTATTTTTTGGACTAATTACTAGTCCTAAATTTATGTTAATCCATGCCGTGTCTCAGGGTAGAGAAGAGTTTTAATCCATGCTGTGTTTTGTAGGCAGATACATGTTTTCATGGTGTGCGACAAAACGAAATTGACTAGTGGTGTGTTGTATACCAAACCACACTTCCAATCCAAGAGTTCTAGATACAAAATTCCTTATTTATTCTGCATCTATGAGGTATTGCTAATGATATGGCATATTGCTATTTATTCTGGCAGAAGTATAGAGCCCCTCCTAAGCCCCCTACAGGATTGTAATCATATAATCTGGGGGAGCTAAATGTAGAAATGAAAAAGATGGATCTGCCACTGTTACCTTTGTGGTCATATTTCCACTTCTATCCTCTATTTGCTCCCATATTAGTTAACAAGGGAAATTATGTCTCCTGCAAAGGAACTTAGATGCCTAGTTGCCTACTTTCCATTTCGTGATTTTTACTAAAAAAAAGTAGTGTCATTTGAATAATATACATGTGAGAAGTTTATGGATTTGATTCATATAGTAATAGTATATTGTGAAACTATTTGTCATTTTACAATACACCAGTGTGGTACACTTGATCATTTTCATTTTACAATACACCAGAATGGTACACTCAATTACTGGAATGACTCTGTGCTGAATGTTCTGTTCTAAGCAAAACACAATAAGCCATGGGAGTGCAACTAGCAAGTACGCATAAACACTTACTGTTATAGCTGAATCAAAATCAAGTGGGTTGTCTCTCAAAGTACAGTACAAACACTTACTATTTACAGTTTCGGTATTTTTAACCGTGCCAGTTAGGTTGTACAGGAAACTATTATTTTCTTGATTGTCTTTTTCCGTAAACGCAAATGTATCTTGAAATTGTTAAACCTATTCATGCCTGATTTTGCTGTTCTGCATTCTGGTTTTGGAAGGTCCCAAGCCTTGTAGTTATTTCCATTCTTGTGGTATTTGCATGAGTTGGAATTTGGTGGCATCAAGTACCTCCCATGGACGGGTCGGCATGCCACTTAATTTAGGCCACACAGAATATTTCACTTTTTCTAATATGCATGTTGCTGATTGATGGATCCTTCTGCCTATTCTGTTTCTATTTTAATTTTATCAGCATCAAAGGACCATCCATTATTTGGTTGATTGAATCATATTCACATGTTAGAACGATGGCATGGTCATGTATTGTTATCACTCAGTGGTTCTAAGATAGCAATATTGTTTTTCTCTTGTTTCAACATCAACATTAGTGCTGTTAGCCCGGCTTTTGATGTCAAATTGTTACATCTCATTTGGGTCCTTAGGGAAAGGCACATATCAGTAACCGTTGCACAGAAAGAACTTTAATAAGGTGTTATTTTGACATGACTTTCAACCAGGTGTTCTAACATCAAAATTGTTCTAAAGGTGTCCATACACCCAATTTTTTCAATCAGGTCCTTATAATTATTTCTTGCACACAACCAGGTCTCATCAGATTAAAAAAAAGACCAGGTGGAAATTTCCCCACTGATTTTATTCTAAAGAAGTTTGTGCCAGCCTTCGAACCTGGACTGGTGATGGGGGTTTCATTGACCCCCAGACTTCAATGGTCTAACCGTTGTAACTCTGGAGATTTGGTGGGCCTCATCAGATATACTTGCTTGAATTGGTGATGTGGAATTTGCCAATAAATATTATTTAATTAAGGTGTTTGTTCTCACTTTATATTGAGCTGGTAGACTGAGTCTATACACCAGCTTTCCCCCTCTATATATACCCTATGCCGTCTCTCCTTGAGAGAACGAAAACCTAAGAATTACACAGAAACCCTAACTATTCTGGCCTCTCTGCTCCTGCTCCTAATCAGCGCCGCAATCCTGCTTGGGTCAACCAGGGAAGTTCTAGATCTGCAAATCGGTGCATCTTGAGGTATAGATCTAAGCATAATTTTGTTTTCTGATCAGATCTGGGGTGTGACTTAGTCACCGGAACCGGGATTGATCTGTGTTCCTCGTCCTGGGAATATCGTCCCTGTTCTGGGAATGCAGGAACAATCTTGTCCCTGCCTTCACAAGTAGGGCACTGAATTTCTTGATCCCAGTTACTCAGCCCCATCAACCTGGGGACACTGATTATCGGCGAGGGTGAGGAACAAGGGGGCTGTAGTTTGTGATGCGCATTTTAGGGTTCAAACTAAAATTCAGAGTGCCTGTTTAAACTTGCATTACTAAGATGTTGTCAACTTGAGAGAGTTTTTGGTGGATCTGATCCGTGTAAAAAGTTCAATTAGTTGCCTTCTGCTTGTTTTAGTGGGTAAATCTTGCCAACAGTGGGGGTTCTGTAATGGGATGAGTCAGATTGTGCAAGTGTAAAGTGGAGGATTTAGCTTTTCCAGAAGACAATCTATTTATAGTGGCCTATCTGCAAATCCAAGTATCCAACACCAATCCCCCACAGTTAGTGTTGATTTGCAGCCTAGTGGCGACAAGAACCATATCATCGTCACTGTTAGTTGCTAACTTCATAAAGGTTTGGTTGACAGTTGACACAAATAACTTGGTACTGGAATGTAATGGATAATTTCTTCAAGTTCATAGACACGACCTTTGTTTTCCTAATATGTAACTACTAACTAGTGCACATCTTGTCCCTATTTTTTTTATTGTTCAAGTGTCCAGACAGAAAATTTGAAATGACTTAATATCAGAATTGGAAGTCTTGCATTCACTACAGTAGCTTTTATCATCATTATAATTATTTGGAGCACTCCTTATCATTGCCATGCTAGCTGTTTTTTCGTATCAGTCCGGTTTGTGCTATGGTCTTCATTTACTTGAAATATCCATTCAAAGACGGCACTTTTGATTTCCTGATATTCCATTTGCTCTGTTGGTAGAAGCTTTCTGCTAAGTGTTAGCCTAATCATACAGACAATATTATCATAAGGTGGTTAATATGTTCTTGTGACTTCTGCAGGCAAAATATCTCCGAGGGACCTCAGTTGGCAGTTGCCAACTTGCCACATTTTGAGGGGGTTCACCTGCAGAATACTACTCTTTATGGTAATTATAACAGATCCGTCATTTACTTTTATTTGATGCAAGTGAGATTTGTTTGTTAGCTTTTTAGACTGCTATATCTATCTATCTTTATTAAATAGGCTTTTAGACAGGTATTTGTAGCGCTTACTCTCAAGCTTAAATCCTTTCAGCGAGTATGTTCAATGCCTAGCCATTGTGTGCCCACTTCTGCATGGTTTCTGGCTTCCAAAAATATTTGGTGTCTTACTAACTTTTTTAAGTGAACTGCATGGTGTTCAGTTGCATATGTTTTAAACATATGGTTTCAAATGTGAATATTGGCAACTTGTACTAATTACACATTGTTGTTGTTGTAGATGGAATGCAGTTTATGCCAGCATTTGATCTTGCCCAGTGTCTTGGCATGAGACAAAATTTTACTTCGATGGACCAAGATTTAAATGTTGATGGAAAATTACCGCCATGGACAGTTTCTATGCGCAGAAGAAGAGATCCTCCACAAACATCAACATTACCCAAGGTTGCTGAGAACCAAGAGTTAGGAAGTGCTGGCATTTCTATGGTTCCATCATTGATTAACAAAGCAATCGAACCAAGTCCTAGTGAAAACAGAAGTTCTTTAAAGCCTCCCAAATTTCTTATGGAGAAAAGTAATCATCAGCCACATCATCATACAGTGAGTATCTTTCTTTGTCCATTTCAGATTCTGCTTCACCATCGATGCACATTTTATACGTCAGTGTTATTTGACAGTACAACTTTTTTTAGTACTAGAGTTTGGTGTATTTCTTTTGATACTGATTTGAACTACATGCATTTGTTGTGAAACTCTAGGTTGCACTACCTGTTCAATGTAGTGATTTTTTCATTACCAGCTTTGGAGAAATTGATACTCGAACAAGTTACCATAATTCCTACCAGATATGGCCAGTTGGGTTTACATCTTACTGGCATGATAGAGTTACTGGTTCATTGTTTGAGTGTGAAGTGATCGATGAAGGAAATTTTGGACCTTTGTTTAAGATGAGAAGGTTACCGTGTTCAGCGTTCCAACTTCCAGATGCATCAACCACAGTGTGCCCAAATGTTGTTAGAAATGTTGATACAATAGAAACAAGGGAAGGTAGTGGTTCAATTGAAAATACTACTAATGATAATATTTCTATGCTCTTATCAGATTTCTCTGAAACGAATCAAGATTTCTTATCGTGTCTTGGTAATGATATGGAGGGTAAAGAGAGTTTAGGGTGCAGTAATGTACAAACTTCGAATATGACAGTGCCAGCTGTACTGTCAGATCCTGGGTCTTTTAGTTGGGCACCGACTAATAATGCAAATATGTATGACAAAATTGGTGACTTCAGTTATGAAGGAACATCACCTTCCTCAGTCTGGAGGATGGTTTGTTGTGCTATGATGGAAGCTTGTGAAAAAATGTACAATGAGCATGGCCATTTGGTATTATTCTGCACTCACAGCAGTGAAAAAACTTCATCTGATTATGAAAGTGGAAGTCAGCGCACTGATAGTCCTTTTGATCTATTGGCTAAGTTTTGCTCAGCAAATGGACCTAAGGTACCACGGTTTATAGAAAAGGAGAGTGATGTGAAATCAACTTGTGCATTACTTAAAGAATGGTTGTATCCGGACAGAATTGGGTTTGATATGGAATTTGTTCAAGAATTTGTGGAATCTCTTCCTAAATCCAGGGCTTGTTCAAACTATCAGTTCTTGTGTGACAGGACTGGAATTAACTCTTCGCTGACTATTGCAAGTGGCACATTGACAGCTGTTAATAAAAATAGTCCTTTGCATGGGGATGTCATGTCATACGGTAGACATGGATCTGTAGTGAGTGGGCCACAGGATCATGCTCAGCCTAGCTCTTTTAGCATCCGTGAGCTCCCTCCGGGAAATCCTGTTAGCCGCAAGCTTCCACCAGAATTGGCAGGAGATGTTTTACAGGTAGTTTTGGTTTCTGTTTCTTTCACTTGTTCCACTGTTTAAGGAAACACCTTTTTATTTGTTTATTTCTTGGTTCTAATTCTTGCAACTGGGTTGTCTGCGCTTGTAGATATTGGAATTTCTCGGACGATTTGCTGAAATCATCGGCCTGAAAGAACTTCCTTCAATTGAGCAAGTAGAAGATGAACTCATTGACCCATGGCCAATTCACGTGAATCAAAATGACACCCAGAACTACAGAGATCACACTCCACCAATGAATTCACCTGCTAATGTCTCTACGTCATATTCGAATGGTGAATCAGGTATAACTATTGAAGAAATGGTATCTGTGTCTATTCCAGTTGAAACGTCCTCAGCACGAGAAGCTGCTCAAAATAACTTGTCTGCTCAGACACTTGGGAGATGTAGTGGTTTAGTGCTGCCTGAGATCCACCTTGCACTCTTGAAGGTTCTTTTCACCGAACTTGTATCTAAAGTTGCAATTTTTGTGGATCCAAAAATTGATTTAAAGGAATCCAAATCCAGACGGGGAAGAAAAAGGGACACTGATACTCTGACAAGAGAGTTAAAGATTGATATGTTGACTGCTAACAACTTGACTTGGCCAGAGTTGGCTAGAAGATATATTTTAGCTGTTTCTTCCATGAGTGGCTGCATGGATTTATCTGATATTTCTAGTCGAGAAGGAGTGAAATTGTTCCGCTGTCTACAAGGTGATGGTGGTATCCTGTGCGGAGCTCTACCTGGGGTTGTTGGCATGGAAAAGGATGCATCGGTGAGGAGTTTGCTTCTTGTTAGCCTTACATGTCCTGTCTCTGTCTTCAAATTTAGACAGTTTCAGTGAGTGTAGTTTTCTTGCTTTGGTCATCTTTTCATCTATTTATGTTGAATTTCTTTGTTCTATGTATCAACTTCTATAATCAATACTTCAGCAGGGAGGCTAAATTGTATTGTATATGTAATTTCATAGATTACACAATGTGACACTTATGTGGGAATAGTGAGCCTTCGTAGAGGCAAATTATACTAGCGTATTGTTCATTAATGCATTTTATTTGTTCTATACTGCTGTTGGGGAAGATTTCGCTGGAAGAAGCTAGTTCTTGTCCAGCTATGTCATATATTTTTATTTTGATATCATATATTGTAATGGGTGCTGTGTTGCTTTGTGCCACACTGCCATGTCATCTATCACCCTTTGTTTATAATCCGTCTTCCACAATTATGCATAGAAAAAAATACTATGATTATCTGCTTAGGAGGTAATTATGAGGTAATTGTAATATTTCTAGTTTGACAGCTATGTGTGTGTATCATTAGTAATAACCTTCTTGTATTTCAGCTGCTTGCAGAGGCTGAAACTTTGATATGCAATTCTTCAGCAAATGAAGGGAATAAGGTCTTTATGATGGATTACAAGGATGCTGATATTGTAGAATCTCCAGAGGAGCCTGCTAGTGACACTACATTACCAGATTGGGTGAAATCACTGGAGCCTGTGAGAAAATTGCCAACTAATGTGGGAACAAGAATAAGAAAGTGTGTTTATGAAGCTTTGGAAAGAAAACCTCCAGAATGGGCACGGAAAATTTTGGAGCATTCAATCAGTAAAGAGGTCTACAAGGGCAATGCATCTGGACCGACCAAGGTTTGTAAAGTTCCTGCTGCTACTAAGTGAGAAGAAAATTTCTTTTGTGTGTACTTCCTTACATTCTGCATGTGTTTACTCAAAGTAGTGAACCTTAGTACATGTTATGAACTATTGGTACAGCAAAGAGGTTGGTCAGTAGGCTTTGGATATCCCTAAATATTATTTGTTTCTTAAGTGGAATATATTGAACAATCAATTTTATTGTAATTTTATCTGGTTAGCTGGCTAAGTCTTACTACCTGGTAGAGATGCCTATTCCCACTCAGGTCTCTTCTAACATGCTTTTGCTTCTGTAGCTTATCTGATCAGGGAATTTGTTGTAGAAATTTAACCTGAACTTACTGCCGTCAGTACATTCTGATGAAATTTGACATATAGTTGCAAGAAGAGGAATGACAACAGGTTGGAAGGCCATTATACATGCATTCAAACTAAGCTAAAAACAATACATTTAGATTCGTCACAAAAGTTAGGGACAAGAGATGAACTGAGCCTTGGGAAAATTATGACTACAAGATTATTGGTTCCAATGTACTAAAAGGCATCTTTATTTTTCAGAAAGCTGTCTTATCCGTCTTGACAGAGGCCTGTCGTACAAAAGTGCCCCAAAATACAGAAAAACCAAGAAAGGAGAGAAATATTATCTCCATCTCAGAAGCTATCTTGAAAAGGTGCCGTATTGCCCTGCGGCGTGCTATTTCCTCTGAGGAATCTAAGCAGTTTGCTAATTTGCTTGGAACAACACTAACAAATTCTAATGAGAATGAGGATGAGGGCATCCTTGGATTTCCTGGTATGGTATCTCGCCCGTTGGACTTCCGCACAATTGATATAAGGTTGGCTAAGGGAGCTTATCGCGGATCTTGGGAGGCTTTTCTTGATGATGTACAAGAAGTATGTTTTCTTTGACAACTTGCTCTGTATTATTCAGTGTTGACGCATACCATATTTTTCTTGTAATGTGCTTTTGAGGAATCTCCTTGCACTTTTATGATAGCTTGAAATGATGTGTTATTTGGTACTGTCCTCTTCTGCCATTTTCCATGAAAAAGAGATAGTTGTGTTACAGTACCACTTCCACTTGTAACCTTTTGACTGACAGTTTTTGTGTTAGGTATTTTATCATTAATTTCATTAATGACAGTTTACTGCTATTGCAGTATGCCTTTCTGGTCTTTAATAGGGGTCTAGAGCCTGGTTTTCATAGCCAAAATTAGTCATTATGCCTGCTTTAGCCCCTGGACTGCTGCATGTATTATGACTTAATTGTGAAAGAACACCCTAGTGCTGTGTTGAGTTTAATTCAGTTATGATCGTAAATCTTGCTATTTATCTCATTTAATGCAGTGATACCCAATATCCCTGTGCCACTTTTATTTATTTTTATTGAAATGTGATGGCTTATTGTTCACACATCTTATGATCCATTCTTTCCTCCTTTTGAGAAAGTATTTTTAAACTATTATTACGTAAAAGAGAGATTAATTTTTTGTTCTTTATAAGAATAGGAATAGCCTATATCTTCATGACACATGACTCCCTTTTTCTCACGCATCATTAGTTCTGTAGACTGAGCTTTACTATGCAGTATATGCTGATGAGGTTGTCTAAGGTGGAGCCAAACTGTCCAGCAAAGAAGCTAAGAGTCTAGAATAGTGTACTTAGTTTAGTCTTGAAACTCTATTATTCTAATTCATGTGTTCAAAATATGATCTCAATTCAAGATATGCAACCAAAGAGATATTGTATTTTTTGAAGCGCCTTTGCTAATATCTGCGACTAAATGAGCACTGGGAAAAAAACTTATTGGTATTCCCCTCGCTTAAGATAAAACTTGAGGGGATGTCTTCTCCCTGCTGTCCGTGTTTAAATGTGTTTTATTTTTGGTGGATGTCCTCTTTTCGCCACTTCTGCTTCAACTCTGCAAGAAATTCCCATGGTCAAATTAAGATTATGGTGCCTTTGTGTTTACCTGCAGGTAATCCGTAATCTGCAAACTGCATTTGCTGATCGACCTGAAGTGGTAGCCATGGTTGCTGCACTGTCAGAGAGTTTTGAGTCATTGTATAAGGCAGAGGTTTGTTATTCCTGACTGTCCCTGTAGGATCTTTTTTTGATGTTCAGGGATGTGTGATTTTAGCTTACTATATTCATAAGAAACTTCTGTTATGGTTTTTTTTTTTCCGAATAACTTCTGTTATGGTATTGTTAATGTATCTTGAAGCTTAGTTTTCCAATAACTACTAGTTCACCTCTCTTAGTTCTCTGAAGTGATAGCAAATTGTTAACAAAATCCAGAGTTCCTTGTTCTGGAATAGTCTATTTTAGCACTTGCACTTGTAAATATCAATCAATGCTTCCCAGTGGTAATGTTTAGATACCAGCTTTATACATTGGCCTTACTGTGAAAATTTCTGTTTATTAAGTAGAATGATCATGATTTTTTTTACTGAAAACGGTCCATATCATTTACTTGACTGGTGCAGGTACAAGACCTTGTTGAGAAATTTGACAAATATCTAAGCAATGAAAATGGGAACTCAGAAATCCACCAGGAGCTACAAGATGCTCTCATGGCAGCAAACAATAAGCTGCCCAAAGCACCATGGGAGGACGGTGTCTGCAAAGTCTGTGGAATCGATCGAGATGACGAGAGCGTCCTTCTATGTGATACTTGTGACTCTGAATACCACACTTATTGCCTGAACCCGCCCCTGGCACGCATACCGCTTGGAAACTGGTATTGCCCGTCATGTACTGCCCAAACTCATGTTTCAGTGCAAGAACAAAAGAAGTGCCTTGGGGAGGAAGCT
>DXKC01001899.1:0-13558 GCA_031170775.1 Cymbopogon citratus
TGGCTGAAACAAGGTCAGACGATTGTTTGCATGCGCGCGTTTCGACTTTCATCAAGGGATATATATGGCCGGTCGTTGTATTGTATGGATGTGGAGTTCGTTAAGGAAAAGGAAAAAGAAACAGTTTGGTAATGCAGTTGTTCGGACTTTCGGAGTCCGAAGTACCCTGCTGGTACTGGCTAGTTTGGGGAGTGCATCGGAAGATGCTTGACGTTTGTGTCGATTCATAATTCAGCTATTTCTTGGCACAGCAGTTTGGACGCTCCGACTAGAAGAAAGCAGACATTTGCAACTATGCATGGTTTAGGCCCATAACCGAGAATTACTTTTTTTTTCTTCTATTTTTTCTTTATGTAAAAGTATATATATTCTGTCTCATCGAGATCTATAACTTTAATTTAGTCATTTCTCCTTCTGAGTTCATTTTAATAATTCAAAATATGAGGACTTCAAACAGAATTTTGGGATACAAAATGTGTTAGATGAAAATGTCATCAACTTCGAGTAGTATATCTCATTGAAATTTAGTACTTAAGGTTTGGTCATTTCGCCATCTGGGCCTTGTTCTCTTTCCTAAAAATTCTACCTCTTCTTCGTCAAATCATCATCACATCAATCTTTGACCACATGCATGGAGCATTAAATATAGATAAAAAAATAACTACTTACACAGTTTGGTTCTAAATCACAAGACGAATCTTTTGAGCCTAATTAGTTTATGATTGGACAATATTTGTCAAATATAAACGAAAGTGCTACAGGAGTTCAGAATTCAACTTTCTAACTTTTGCCTCCAAAGAGAACAAGGCCCTGAGTTATTTGGATAATTCAATAAAAAATCAAATGATGAAAACTTCAAACATATAGACAAATATTTTAATACATATAAATTTTAACAATTAAGTAAATTTAAAAATTTATTTTTTGTAAATATTTAAAAACACTAAATTACTTGATTAAGTCCATTTTATGGTTCCTCAACTCTTACCTTTATCTAACTTTGGTACATCAACTACCAAATCCGTTCAATTTTGACCCTGGGGCGGTTTTAGTGGTTTTCAAATAACTCTCTGATCAAAA
The DNA here is from genome assembly GCA_031170775.1 of Cymbopogon citratus. NCBI lineage: Eukaryota > Viridiplantae > Streptophyta > Magnoliopsida > Poales > Poaceae > Cymbopogon > Cymbopogon citratus. The sequence continues at coordinate 1,081 of DXKC01001899.1, forward strand.
CTAAACGATTTTGGTATGTTGCTACAACGTCAAAACATATTGCAACATGTCAAATCATCTTATGACAGGCTATATTGCAACAAACTAAATGACATCCAAAAAAACAGGCTATATTGCAACATAAATAGTTCATCTAAAAACAGTAATAACACATTTTGATCTCCAGCTTCATCTCGGTGAAATAAACCAGCAACATCCATAAAAAATCCATTACAACAAAAATACAAAGTCAACTAGTTTTGTTGGGACATCTCTGTTTTGCGAACTTGTTGACGAAAACATATCAAAATTCACTTATTCAGTGCAACATTTAGAAAAAGGTTGTTCCAACAAAATCATTTTTAACATCCAGTTATTAGAGACACTATAACATGAATTCACAGAAACCAAATGTTGAAAAAGAAAAATCAAACTTCATATGTTGCAAACTCACAAAAATGAAAAATCACCATGAAAACGAATTACGGTGAGGACCTCTGAATGCCGAACCCCGGCAGGGTACAGTGCCCCTCTCGATCATTCACTTCTGTAGCCCTGTGCCCTCAGCAACCATTGCTCGCCAATAACTCGGACAAACTAGGCTACTACTGAAGCGAAGATCGACTATATATCGTCTTCAGTTCACTGATCGTATGCATCATCGTCAGTGGGCAGTTCGTGGCGGCAGAGAGGGCACGTGTTGCTGATCTCCAACCACCTGGTGATGCAATCCCGGTGGAAGTTATGCCTCGATGGACATGGCACCACACTGACCTCTCCATCATCCACAAACTCCACCAAGCAGATGCTACACTCCTTGACACCGTCGTCGGCGTCATTCTCCTTCTCCAGGCTCTCGAGCATCTCTTTACAAAACTCTCGTACTTCCTTGAGGGCCTGCATGGCCAGCCGACGGAGGCGCCGGAAAATCTGCTGCTCGTCGGTGCCGGCGTCTTGCAATGCAACGACGGCGGCATTGAGACGGTCACGGAACACGTCGAGCGTGAGAACCGTGTCCGCCGCCAAGCCGCCACCGTGCGTCTCATCGTTTAGGACCTGCATCGCGTCGTGCAACTGACGCTGCTGGAGAATGAGGCGCAGCCGCTGTCCAAACTCGCTCCTCTCGCCGGCCACTGCTGAAAAACAAGGTGCGGGATGTTGATGTTGTTGCCCTCGGTGACGACGTGGAGAGTAAGATGAACTGCGACGACGAGCAGAATGCGTGTTTGTGCGCCGCTGCCGTCCAAACCCATTGATCTCGTCGTCGGCCATGGTCGAGATAGAAGGTCAGACTTGTTGCCCCCGAGGACGACGACGACGTGCGTTACCACCAGAGTAAGGTTTTTGTGTACTACGAGAATGCGTGTGTGTTTACACCTCTCGACTTTCGATCGAGCGATATATATGATTGGTCGTGTTGTTGGACGTCGACTTCGTTTTTAGGAAAAGGATATGAACCAGTTTTTTTTCCCTAATGTGCTGCTCGAGCGGAGGAGGTTCCAACTACCCTACGTCCCTACTGGCTAGTTTAGGGAGTAATTCGGCCGATTGATTTTGTGGGGGGAAATTCGGCAATTAATTATTATCTATTATCTTCTATTATTTATTACCTACCTAATAATAAAACATTAAAATTTCCACCAAAATTTCTGTGCACTAAAATTTTTCGTCCAACTAAGAGATCAACTCGGTTTACCTATACTTTTCCCCCATTTTCCAGCCTCCCTGTATTACGTATAGCACTCAAACTTAAAGTAAAAAAACAATCTGAATCAACTACTCTAAATATTTGTCGTAGCTTTTCTATTTTAATATACTATTTCCTTTTCTTTTTCATGAGCTGTACGTTCAACAGCATATGTAAATATATATGGATCCACTAGGTTTCCGATTTTGCCTAGAGTGTTAAAGTCCTACGTGGAGTTGCCAAAATAAATCTATATATATACCTATCCCTCTCTTTCTAACCCTATTTTTTCAATACATGTGGCTGTCTCAAAATCAAAGAAAAACTAAACAAGATTCAAGAACGACAAGTTCTAGATAAGTGGATGAACTAAGACATGATCGTTGTCATTGGGCTTCTGCACAGTTAGAACACCGATTGATGTGGTGGGCAAACAGGCTCAGATGGCTCAAAATTCTAACGTTCTGCTTACTCTGGTTCACACATGATTTGTCGCATGTGCTGTTCGTACAGCACACTGACAGTCACGGTGGAGCACCACACGAAGATAGATAAAAATCAATGAGTGGACGGTATTGGACAAGAATAACATATTTCACCACCTGATGATGACCATGATGGGGCGGCGACGGTGAGCTGAGCACCACCTCATCGACAACCACCTGGTGATGCAATCCCAGTGGAATTTATGCTTTGACGGACATGGCATCAGAGACGGAACCAGGGGGGCTAGCAAGGGCCGTGGCCCCCCTATGCATGGTACATTTATTTACTATATATAGATATTAGAATTTGTAGCAAACAAAAAAGTATTTTTTAGCCATTTTTAGTGGAAAAATTATGATTTTGGCTATAATTAGTTTTAAAAAATTTTAAAAGTTCTTGAAACACATTACTATTTATATTTTATCACACTAAAAATTACAATCAAATTTTGTCCGCCCCCTTTAATCAAGATCGCTGGTTCCGTCACTGCATGGCATCACTGACCTTATTCATCATCCACAAACAACACCAAGCGGAAGCTACACTCCTTAACACCTTCGTCGTGGTGGTCGTCGTCGTCATTCTCCTTCACCAGGCTCTCGAGCATCTCTTGCCAAAACTCATATGCTTCCAGGAGTGCCTTCATTGCTAGCCGACAGAGGCTCCAGAAAATCTGCTGCTCGTCGGCGGCTGCGTCTTGCAAGGACAGCGGCATTGAGATGGTCACGAAACACGTCGAGCTTGAGAACCATGTCCGCTGCCAAGCCGCCGCCGTGTGTCTCGGCCATAGATGAAAAGGTGGTCAGACTTGCTTCCCTCGAGGTGCGTTTACCACCAGAGTATGTGTACACTACATGTACTACGAGAATGCATTTTGTGCCTCTCGACCTTTTGATCAAGTCATCGAGGGATATATATGTTTTGGGACCTTCACCACAAAGAACAAAGAAGGCACCATCACTTTTGAGGAGTTCATTGATGATGTTCAGCCCATCAAGCTCTTGACACAGGTTTGGGTCACAGTAACCAAGGTACCTCGTGTACTTCGCTCCTTTCTCTCTCTTTGGGCTGTTGGTTCCATGGTTGGGGCTACACAGAAGGTTGATATGGTACATTTTCGAACAACCGGACAAGTCCGCATTCTAGTGGCAGTATATGATGTCAAACAAATCCCCAAGTACGCTGATGTTTGTGTGGGTAGTGGTGTCTACCGCTTATATTTTACTCCTGATGAAGTCATGCCACTTGATGATAATGATTCTCAAGCAGATGATCTAAGTGGCGGTGATAATGGTGAAGATCAGGGCGGGGAGGACCAAGATATGGAGGAGGCGGAGGAGGATCCAATCCCTCCAAACCCTCAGAATGAATCAGAAAAATCCCAGACATTCACCCATAATGACATGCCACCTCAGAAACAAGCTGCATTGGTCAGAGAGGCGGTGGACATGGCTGTTGATCAGCTGCTTGATGAGATTAGCTTAAAAGTCATGATTGAGCAAGATGATGGAGCTCCTGATAAGAAATATTGTCCTCCCACAGAAGAAGAGATAGCGGCTTACCAGGCTATAGTTAATGGTTCTAACAAAACTAATCCTTCTTCTGTTATGTTGTCTATGTTGGAGGTGCTTCCTGGGACTTCAGTCACCATGGAACTACAGCAGTCAGTTGTGATGGCTGACTCTTCTGCTCCGGATGGCATGGGGGGGCCTACATCGCCAGTCACCCCCCATGCACTGGAGGATACCCTGCCAGGCAAGGGGGGCTCTACTTCGCCCGCTACCCCACTTGTGCTGGACACTGCTCAGTCGAGGCAGAGGGGGAGATCCCCTTGGACCTCGGCCACACTGGAGGGGGAGACCTCCGCCACTCCACTGTCGACGGAGGATGCCCTGGTGCAAGGGGACATGGGGGGCCCTACTTCGCCTATTACCCCCTGTGTACCGGTGGACACGTTGCTGCAGCAGGAGGAAGTTCCCCCTCTGACCGCCACACCAGAGGGGGATACCCACTCCGACCCCGTTCTGCCAGTGGGTGGTGACCCGCTTCGGTGGACTTGGGGGGCTCCTCATCGCCAGATGCCCCCCAGGTGCAGGAGGATGGTCTGCTGGGGCAGGATGATGCACCCCCAAGCACCATCGACCCTGTCCCTCCTACGATGGGGGTGGACGACGACTCTCAGACCTCACCTACTCCTGTTGCTGCCGTTGGGGGCTCTACTTCGACTGCTGCCCCCGACCAGGCAGGGAGTGCAGGTGGGACCGGGGCTCCTACCGCTGTCACCCTGAACCACGCTCCACAGCTCCCTGCGGGCGCTACTCCTAGTGCGGCTGCACCTGTGGAGTTAGCTCCTGCCATTGAGGAGCAAGAGGAGGTGCATGGGGACAACGCCCTAGCTGCTGGGGCACAGGTGGAGCTGCGCCGGAGTGTCAGGACAGCTGCAAGAGCGGATGAGCACACTATGCACAAAGCTACACGCTTGGCGGCCAAGAAGAACCTCGAGACCCCAGGTAATTCTTTTTCCAGCCTTTCCAATACGCAAATTCTTTCGAACCTTGGTAGGATAGGCATTAACCTAGGGTCTTCAGGGTTAGCAGTCATTAAGAACCTAGAAGTAGATAGGTTAGTCCTTAGACCTAATAAAAAAAGGTGTTTCAAATTCTAAGAACACCAACATCGATCTTGATGACGAAAGGGAAGCCCGGCTGGATGCAGTTCTCAGCCACGTGTGTGGTAATTTAAATGAGGACATGCTGGAGATGGAAAATGATCAAATTATAGATCTTTCTCCTCTCTGCCGAAAGAAAAAGTACAATAATGCCAAAAATTCTAAGCAAGGCAAACTTCCCAAAAAACCAAAAACTCCTTCCAAAATTATTCTAAAATGAAAGGAGTTTTTTGGAACAGCAGAGGTCTTGGTGACTTGGCTAAACACAGATTCTTGGCCGAATTGGTTAAGGAAGAGCAATTAAATTTTATAGCTCTCTCCGAAACAGGACGAGACTCATATCCAGATCATGTCCTCAAACATCTTTGTGGGGGCCATAACTTTATTTGGCATACTATGGCACCTCATGGCCGCTCTGGGGGAATTCTCCTCGGGGTCGATCTAGATGTTTTTGATATTGGAGCCATTGATGAAGGGGATTTTTACGTCAAATTCATCCTTAGATGCAAAACAAATGGCTTCAAATTCTCACTATATACCGTTTATGGTCCAGCGCAAATACATAACAAAGGCGCATTCCTATCCGAGCTAGCGAACACCTGTTCTAAAGAATCTCTTCCATATATCATAGGAGGAGATTTTAACATCATGAGATCGGTAGATGATAAGAGCTCGGGGGACTTTGACCCTAAATGGCCAAACATTTTCAATGCTGTCATTGAATCCTTGGAACTTAAGGAGATCACGATGACAGGCCGCCAATATACTTGGGCGGGGCCTGGGGATGATCCAACTTTCGAGAAACTTGACAGGGTTCTCGTCAGCACGGAATGGGAGGACCAATACCCATTGTCGACGGTCCAACCTAGAGATAGGAACATCTCCGACCACACCCCGCTGGTGCTAAGCACCGGTGGGTCGACCCACCACGCCGTAATCCTTTCAAATTCGAGAGGGGCTGGCTAATACGAGAAGGCTTCTATGATATGGTCGCAAATATCTGGCGATCTCAAAGCTATGGAACCACCCCCTTGAATGTTGGCAGTTTAAAATCCGTAAACTCCGCCAACATTTAAGAGGATGGGCGCGACACACAGCAGGGACTTATCGAAAGGAGAAAAAATCCTTGCTGGCTCTTTTAGATAAAATTGATAAGAAGGCCGAAGATGGTCCTTTATCTGATCAGGAAATTAATTTTAAACACTATCTAAAAGAGCGTCTAGTTCATCTCCTGAGGGAAGAGGAACTAAAGTGGTATGAAAGAGCCAAGGTAAAAACCCTATTAGAAGGGGATGCTAATACCAGGTTCTTTCACCTAGTGGCTAACGGCAAACACAGGAAACAACACATATATAAACTTGAAGATGATCAAGGGGTTGTTATCGGTGTCGACTGCCTCAAAAGCCACATCACTAATTACTATAAAAATCTTTTTGGACCACCGGATAGCACTGATATCACTCTGATGGAAGATCACAACCTAGATATTCCACAGGTTTCCTCAGAGGAAAATGATATCCTAATTAATCCTTTCACCGAATCTGAAGTGAGAAATGCTATTTTTCAAATGGAGCATAATAAAGCTCCAGGGCCAGATGGTTTCCCTGCTGAATTCTATCAGGTCTTTTGGGAGGTGATAAAGGATGATCTTCTGGCTCTCTTTGCTGATCTTCACAGGGAGGTATTAGATCTATTTAGTCTGAACTTTGGAATTATAACTCTCATCCCAAAAACTGAGAATGCAACCAAAATTCAGCAATATAGACCAATTTGTGTTCTCAATATTAGTTTTAAAATCTTCACAAAGGTGGGCACAAATAGGGTCAATATGGTGGCTAAGACGGTGGTAAGTACAGCACAAACTGCCTTTATGCCAGGCAGGAATATCATGGAAGGAGTAGTTATACTTCACGAAACTATCCATGAGCTCCACACCAAAAAAGAGATGGAATCATATTCAAAATTGACTTCGAAAAAGCATATGATAGAGTCAAGTGGGACTTTCTACAACAAACCCTACGTATGAAAGGTTTCTCTCAGAAATGGTGTAGATGGGTTTAAAGTATGGTCACTGGTGGAAGTGTGGGGATCAAAGTTAATGATGATGTGGGACCATACTTCCAAACCAAGAGGGGATTGAGACAGGGGGATCCTATGTCACCTATCTTATTTAACATCGTGGCTGATATGCTAGCTCTCCTTATAAATAGAGCAAAGGCCGATGGTCAAATAAGTGGGATCCTCCCCGACCTTATTGAAGATGGTCTATCAATCCTCCAATATGCGGATGACACCATCATCTTCATAGACCATGACCCGGAACAAGCAAAAAATCTAAAACTGTTGTTGTATGCGTTTGAACAACTATCGGGACTCAAGATCAATTTCCATAAGAGTGAAATCTTCTGTTATGGTGCAGCCAAGGAGATGGAACTCTATTATACCACTCTCTTTGGATGTAACGTTGGGGAATATCCCTTCAAATATTTAGGGATCCCAATGCACCATAGACAACTCCTGAACTCTGAATGGGGGAAGGTTGAAGAACGATTTCGACAAAAACTCTCGTGTTGGAAGGCGAAATACTTATCCTATGGAGGAAAATTAATACTGCTTAATTCTGTCCTAAGCAGCCTTCCCATGTTCATGATGTCCTTCTTTGAAATCCCTAAGGGGGTTCTCAAAAACCTGGATCAATTCAGATCAAGGTTTTTCTGGCAAGGATCTTCAGATAAACATAGATATCGACTTGCCAGATGGGACATTCTATGTCGCCCCAAGGACCAGGGAGGCCTAGGTATACTAGATTTACAACTACAAAATAAATGCCTATTAGCTAAGTGGTTGGTAAATCTACTAAACACAGACGGCATTTGGCAGTCTATGTTAAAGAATAAATACCTACGGACAAAGACCCTCTCACAAGTGTCTGCCAAACCGAACGACTCCCATTTCTGGAGAGGCCTCATGCATATCAAAGATGATGTGTTGGCTATTGGTTCCTTTAACATTAAGGATGGAACAAAGACACGGTTCTGTGAAGATACTTGGATCACCGATAAGCCACTAAAAGTTCGCTACCCCTCCCTATACAATATAGTTCGTGACCCTCACGCAACTATATCGAAGGTACTGGCTACAAGCCCTCTCAATTTATATTTTAGAAGGGCTCTGGTAGGTAACAAACTTTTTGAGTGGCATAATCTAGTAGCTCGGATCTCTAATGTCAAACTAGTGGAGGGTGATGATTACTTTATATGGAGCTTAACCAAATCTGGGTTATTTTCAGTCCGCTCAATGTATCTTCACCTTATTGATACGAACCCACCTTTCCGATATAAGGGGATCTGGAAGATAAAAATATCTCTAAAGATTAAAATTTTTCTTTGGTTCCTACTGCGGGGAGTCGTGCTAACCAAAGACAACCTCGCTAGGAAAAATTGGAAAGGCAGCCAGAAATGTATATCATGTAACATGAATGAGTCTATCCAACACTTATTCTTAGACTGCCCACTTGCAAAAATGATCTGGAGGGTTATCTTCTATGCTACTAATCTACCCCAACCAAGATCAATTAGACACATGTTCAGTACTTGGCTTAATGGTCACTATAAAAAGACCAAGGGCCTGATCTAGGTTGGGGTAGCTGCGCTATGCTGGGCCATCTGGAGATGCCGTAATGATGTTATTTTTAAAAAATTGAAAACTAACTCTATGATGCAGGTTATCTTCAGAGGAGTATATTGGCTGCGCTTCTGGACCCAGTTGCAGCGTGACGAACAAGCCAAGGACACCCTCTCCTTCATAAGCAAGAGATTAGAGATGATTGCTTTAAAGATTTCAAATAGAGGATGGAAGCAGCATTATCATTTGCTCTAATTTCCTAGTCACTGTTTAAAGACGTTGGCTTGTCGCATTTTGATTCACTCGTTGTAATTTTAGGCTGTGTGCACCATCTGGTGTAGAGGCCGGATATTTTTATCCATTACCTAAAAAAACAAACCCTTTGGAACCAGAATTACCGGTACATAGTGCTCTGAAGTTCTCTGCGGCCTTTGGAACTACATTGCGAATAGCTACAAAACAATCACAGTAAGTTAATATGGCACATGTCACCATGTCCTCTGCAGCCTAAAATAAAAAAGACCAAGCATGCAACTTCAAGCTTCACACCCTCGAATGTGATCCTCTGTGTGCTGCCTCCAGCGATCGATATGTCCATGGAAACATGGGGATTCTTAACCTCGAGCATGGTTGCCCCACCACTTGAGGTCACCTGCAGTAGTGACAATGGAGAGATCCTTAGCAACATCCCTCAAGCGAGCTTAGCACACACGAGAATCCCAAATTACCGCTTCGTAACCAGGTAGGACTTAGGAGCTAATGAAATAACATGACTGCTATCAGTAGCACTCCCACAGCATTAGGGTACGAGGACTATACTGCGCTCGATCTCAAACGGAGCCCCAACGAATGGAATCGAAACAGAGATGTGTCGGACTGGTGCTACACAAGAGTAGCTAACAAATCTAGCTAGAACTACTCGGATGGATTGCAAACTGGATAGAGAAGGGGAAACAAAAGGGTTGGATTTGGTCTCGAGCGACCCAAGCGAGAAGGGAAGAGCTTACCGGTGAGTCGGGATGGATCTCCGCCTGACGCCGTTGCAGGAGGCGGCACGAGGATGAACCGAGGAACCGCGCCGGCGGCGGCTACTGGAGGAGAGCGAAGAGGCGGGCAGAGGGTGAGGTCGGGGGCATTGTTCGGCATGGGGCTGCAGCGGCGAGTTGATGATAGACCGCCGCGCGGTGGCGGCGGTGGCGGCTCACCCTAGCAGGTCGGCCGTGATACGTGGCTTGCCGCTGGACTCGGTTCCGGCGCCGTAGGACTCGACGCGGACGAAGTCGACGGCGAGCTGCACGTCGACGCGGCGGGCGAGGTCGGCGAGGAAGAGGAGCGCGCCCATGGCGACGCCGACGCCGACGGCCGGCTCGGCCAGCGCGCGCAGGTCGGCCGCTTTCTCGGACGTGACCTCGCCCACGCGGGCGGCTACCTCGGCCTCCGTCCACAGCACGTAGTCGATACCGGCCTCGGCGCTCACCATGGCGGCCGTGGCTGCGGCAGAGGAGTAGGAGGAGGGGAGGGAGGCTAGGGTTGCATGCCGGCGGCTGGTGCGGAACGCGGGGGAATTATTGGGCCGGCGTTGGTGTGCGGGCTGCGTGGTGGAGAGTACAAGAGAGCAGAGAAGAGGACTCGTCAATGAGAGGAACAAGTGTTGCTTTGGGGTCACGGCTGACTTTGGGCCTGTCAAGTTTTTGGCCCAAAGGAACAACGTGATTGGGCCCGTGACGCGTTTATTAACCTGCGTCACCAATACGGCCCTCTATTTGTGACGCGTCTGAACAAAACGCGTCACATTTCGTATCCGTGACGCATATTGTTAACACGCGTCACCAATAAGGTCATCTATTTGTGACACGTCTGTACAACACGTGTCACATTTCTTATCCGTGACGCGTTTTGTTAACACGCGTCACAAATAGATGGTTATTAGTGACGCGTCTTGTTCCTGGGGCATGTTCCTGGGGCATGGGCAACAGCTTATTGGTGACGCGTCTCTTTTATGCGTCACAAAACGTGATGTTACAGATGGCGAGTTCTGGCATAGTGCCGAGGGGTTGTTGTATCCGGCTCTACTTGATGACCTTGCCATCCAGGTCCATGGCGCGCACCTCAGCTACGTCGTCGTCGTCGCGGTTGTCGACGATGATGACGTGCGGCTGCGGGTGCCGCAATGCGTGCGACCTGGCGAAGAGCGGGTCGGATGTCACCGATCGCCATGACCGGCACACCAGCCGCATGCGGCATACCTCGTCGGCAGGAAGGCGGAGGAGGATGTCCGCCGGCAGCGCAGCGTAGTTGGCAACGGCGCCGGCGAGTCGTGGATCGCGAGCACGTCCAGCGGTTAGTTTTATCCTATGGCGGATCGAGGATAAAATTTGACCTATGGGGAAGCAGGCGACTTCCATCGTTGCCGTACGATACGCAAAAGCTAGCTATATATAGATTGATTTGCTGGTGGTTCGGTAGTTTCGAAATCAGGTGCTTGTTGATTTATAGGTGCCGTAGTTTGTAGATTAGATATCCATGGTTTGATTTGATTGAAGGCACGGTCGAACATAATTACTTTTGAGGTGTCCGAACAGGAATCGATCTGAGTCCCGGCCCTGTCAGCTTGGGCAACTCCTGCCAGCTGGTGGTCGGCAATCTAACAGTAAATAAACAAAAACGGTCTGGGTCAGAGAAACAGAAACAACCAAAAACTATTTGGAGATGTGAGGATTTGAACCCCAAACCTTTAAGCATGCAATCCTTAATGCTCTACCAGTTGAGCTACATCCCCAACATATATTTATCTTTCTAGTATAATTGTTTTTATTCGATGAACACTATATAATAGTATTAATAACAAACAATTGAACAAGTGAGTACTAATCAACGAATATACGACTTTCTCACGTGTACGTGCTAGGTTTGCATGGAGATGTACGTATTTGAGGCGTCATGGTCCAACCACATTGTCGAAACTTGATGAACTCTTTGAGGTTCATGCATTGCATGACGTATTAGATGGGCAGCATTCGCATTACAAGACAGCAGATCTGTCGTGTAAAAAGCTAGTAATTTGAACCTTGAAGGCAGAAGACACAACGTGGTAGTCGCTGCTGTTGGTCTTGCAAGAGCAACTGGCCGGTGAGCAGGGGCGACGCCACCGCACGGGAGGAACGGGAGGAAGAAGAGGAAGGGGGCTGGCCGATCGAAAGGCGGTGGCTTAGAGATGGGTTATGATTTCCAGCATTCGTGGGTTCATGTGTTGCAAACTTGGAAGGCTAGATATAGCATATACAAAATTAGAATATTCTTGTTGTGTTCATTTGGTTTAATTAGGTTGAATTTGGAACATCTGTGTAATTCATGATTGTTGAAGCAATGATAATTGAAGATATGCAAGTGCACTATTCATTTACTCTAAAATAAAAAAATGGAGTTCATTAAAACAAAATGGAGATGCGAGGAGTTGAACCCCATACCTTGAACCCAAGCATTGTGCTCACGCTCTACCAGTTGAGCTACATCCCCAACTTCCATTCAAGTCTTCGAAATAAATAGTCAAGTTTAGTTATTTTACTTGCACCACCATTAAGTATCACCAGAGATGATCATTAACTAATGCAAAAGGCGCACTTTGGAATATGTAGACCCTCTCCGATGTTGCGTAGGGGTACATGCAAGACCAACATGCAATTTGTGCAACTAAAATATATGGACGTGCGGCATGTATTTTCGCATGAAAAATATGTGCCTCCATGGCCGCGGGGGTCAAGCCCGCAACCATAGGCTAGAACAGGCCCGCAACCTCAGGCTAGCTAATAACATGCCCACATCACTCATGGTGGCCCAGCCACGCCTATCCCTCTCCGCGCACCGTGCCTAACCTCAATGTCTCGTGTCCTCTGCAATATGGAGTTCCCCAGGGCATTCCGCTCCCTCTTCTCACCACCATCATCCCTCTCCTTGCACGGCTCCGAGCCTGAATGTGTCATCTCTTCAACATCGAGTTCCGTAGGGCATCCTCCCCCCTCTCTCCCACCCCCTAA
>DXKC01001901.1:0-12006 GCA_031170775.1 Cymbopogon citratus
TTGTCCCGTCCTAGTAGAGCACCTATCGAATTATTAGGAAGAGCAACCCATCTAATCGTTAGCATGATTGTTGTTCTGTGAAATAAGATTTCCATAAAAAAAAGTGCATGAGAAAAATCATGAATTTGTGATGCTATGTAGCATAACCTTTCTAATTCTACGGATTTGTCGTTAACCATCGGGCTTATTTTTCACATAGTGAGGAAATGATTATTGACAGTGTCTTTTTCCCGGTCTATGTGTGTACGTTTCGGTCAACCTGGTAACGCAAGTATGTTTTCCTCTACTATTTTATTCGCATAAAATCGGCATGATTTCAAGGTTGTTTGGCATAGCTCTGGCTACTTTTTCCTCTGGCTCGATGGAGAGAGAAATCGTGGCTCCACCGACTCCTCTTTCTCAATTTCTTTTGTGTCTCAAGAATAAAAAAAATTATTCCTTACTTGTAGCAGGCATTAGCGATATAATGATCACATAGAGCTACAATACACTACTTGGAACCATCAATGCTTGCAGTCTACTATTTAGACTTTGTCCCGTTCATAGTCCAACAACAGAAATGGCACCTGTAGTAGGAAGAGCAACTCATCTAATGGTTGTTGTGTAAAATAAGACTTCCATAAAAAAGGTGCATGAGAAAAAAAATCATGAATTTGTGATGCTATGTAGCATAACCTTTCTAATTCTATGGATATGTTGTTAAGCATCGAGCTTATTTTTCACAGAGTGAGGAAATGATCATAGAAGGACAACTGAAAGTGTCTTTTTGCCGGTCTATGTGTGTACGTTTTGGTCAACCTGATTATGTAAGTATGTTTTCTTCTAATATTTTATTCATAGAAAATCGGCATAATTCCAGGGCCTTGACATTGTGCTGGCTACTCTTTCCTTTGGCTCGATGGAGAGAGAAATCGTGGCTCCACCGACTCCTCTTTCTCAATTTCTTTTGTGTCTCAAGAATAAAAAAATTATTCCTTACTTGTAGCAGGCATTAGCGATATAATGATCACATAGAGCTACAATACACTACTTGGAACCATCAATGCTTGCAGTCTACTATTTAGATTTTGTCCCGTTCATAGTCCAACAACAGAAATGGCACCTGTAGTAGGAAGAGCAACTCATCTAATGGTTGTTGTTGTGTGAAATAAGACTTCCATAAAAAAGGTGCATGAGAAAAAAAATCATGAATTTGTGATGCTATGTAGCATAACCTTTCTAATTCTATGGATCTGTTGTTAAGCATCGAGCTTATTTTTCACAGAGTGAGGAAATGATTATAGAAGGACAACTGAAAGTGTCTTTTTGCCGGTCTATGTGTGTACGTTTTGGTCAACCTGATTATGTAAGTATGTTTTCTTCTAATATTTTATTCACAGAAAATCGGCATAATTCCAGGGCCTTGGCATTGCGCTGGCTACTCTTTCCTTTGGCTCGGTGCCTTGGCATTGCGCTGGCTACTCTTTCCTTTGGCTCGGTGGAGAGAGAAATCGTGGCTCCACCTAGTTCTTCAGTTTCTCGGTTCATTTTTTATCTCAAGAATAAGAAAAATACTTCTTACTATAGAGCAAACAATAGCGCTATAGTGATCATATAGAGTTAGATTTTGTCCCGTTCCTAGTCTAGCAACAAAAATGGCATCTATCGAATAAGGAAGATCAACTCATCTAATCCTTGGTCATGATTGTTGTGTGAAATAAGACTTCCATAAAAAAGGTGCGCAAAAAAAATGAAATTGTGATGCTACATAGCATAACCTTTCTATTTCTACGGATTTATCATTGAGCATTGAACATATTTTTCATATAGTGAGGAATGATTATAGACAGACAAATAAAGGTATCCTTCTGCCAGTATGTTTATGTACGTTTCGGTCAACCTAGTTACGTAAGTATGTTGTCTTCTAATATTTTACTTGCAGGAAATCTACATGATTTCACGTTCGTTTCGCATAGTTTCGGCTACTCTTTTCTTCGGCTCGGTGGAGAGAGAAATCGTGGTTCCACCGACTTATTCAATTTCTTAGTTCATTTTTTTTTGTCTCAAGAATAAAAAAATATTCCTAGCAAACAATAACGCTATAGTGATGACAAAGAGGAGCCGGAGCCCGAGAGCCACACCAACCAAGGCCTTCCTTATACCGAGTGACTATGTCAATAAAAAAATGTTCATAAAACCACGTTTGGGCCTGGTTTAGTTACATGTTAGAATTTAAAATGTTAGAATTCGAATTTCTGTAGCATTTTCGTTTGTATTTGGCAAATATTGTCCAATCATGGACTAACTAGACTCAAAAGATTCGTCTCGTAATTTAGAACCAAACTGTGCAACTAGTTACTTTTTATACCTACATTTACTGTTCCATGCATGTATCCTAGATTGATGTGATGGAGAGAGAGTAGGAAAACTTGCAATCTAAACAAGGCCTTGGTTGGGAGATCATAATTCATACTTGCAACAAGGGAGATCATAATTCATACTTGCAACAATGGGCATTTGCAATATGTCCCACCTCAGATTGTTCAATTTCCCTCTCGAGAACCAACAACGGGGGTGAAAAAAAAAACACCTTTCAAGAGCCACAGCGAGCAATACTACGGAGTACGATGGATGATGATGAATTGCTGACTTTGCAAAAGCACTAGCAACGCGCCAACGCCACATGCCCAACAAGTCCGAGTACAGTAATGTAGAGCACAGGGAGCCATGCCTAGGATGCCCAACACCAGCAAAGGCTCCTAGAGAAGTGCACGGAGGAATAACTACCCTGTCCCTGGCAAAGGCAACCACCGCGGGCGACGAGCCGACGACGGCAGCTAGCTATAGCTAGCGTAGTCCGCAGACTACTCGACGCGCGAGGCTTTCCATTGCATTTCATTCCTTTCCCGCATGCGTGCCAAAGCGCACTGCGTCGTGCCACGCTCCTTTTTCACCGTAGAAAATGCTGGGTCGGTCGGTCGTGGGGTGTGTCGTGTGTGGTGCCGTCGCCATGGCATTCACTTGGACGGACAGCTGGGGCTCGAGTTGCGGAATGGCGGGGTCCGCGGGTCGTCGTCGTCGTCGTCGTGGCACACTGACGAAGGCCATCGATTGTGCCACCATTCCATCCTGGCCCCGTCCGGGGCGTCGTCCAGCAAGGAAATGACATCGTATTGGCATAGCCCCAAATACAAACGAAATGCTACACAACTTTCTAACATTTCTGCCTAAAGAAAACAAAGCCTTGGAAAAACACTCGAATGCCCCCACACAGTCCTGCTGACTAATTTAAGCTTTGGATCAAATCAAATGCCTAAAAATGGGATTAGTAATCTATTCGAATCTTGTCCCTGCATACTACACTCTAGGGGAGCCACAGTTTCCTGACGCTAACAACAAAATAGCTAAATCGACAGTAAAACTGAGGAAGATTTTGATGAGAATCTGGCAAGCATACAACCAAAGACATAAAAAGCACGACACAAGCACCAGAAACAACCACCAGAACTGCAGTACTCAGAATAGCCTTTTGAATTCTCCAGGATTTACTGATTCAGCAGATTAAAACATGGGTAAAGTCAAAATGCCATGTCCGGCTTCCATGATATGCACTCAAAATGTCAAGTGATCTCGCTAGCATTAACTAACAGTATAGCCCTATTCCGGCCTGCAGATCATAAGATCCTGCTTGAGACTGAGAGGACATCAGTTTCCTTCGTACTTCGGGTCTGCCATCACGAAGTGGTACACAATAACCAAGACAAAGATGAAGATGCCCAGGAAATTGGCAAAGAAGCCCAGGTCTTGATCGTCAAACATCTGAAATTAAGATGGCAAACATATTTTGGTTACCGGTTAATGCGCAATGTTTTTGAGAATTGGTGACAGGCGTCATCGCATATAAGTGACCGCAAGAACACAAAATCATACATGATTCTGAAAGGAGAATGTGATACGCTATAGCCTCATCTTGAACTTTGCACATAAGTAATCAACACAAAACACAGCAAGGAGAAAAAAAAAACCCCCCCTGTTTAACCATCCCATGACTGCAACAACTCCAAACATGTTTTTCAGAGCTGTGAAGGTTAACAATGTCATTCCACAACACCTAGACCAATGACAAACTGGGATATCATTAAACAGTATCACCGGTACACACTAACAAATGTTGGAAGATATGTAGAGTGAGTTTAATTGCATCAACTTCTTCAGAAATATACATTGATCGAGGAATGTCTCACTCAATATATAAGATGCTTCATCCAAGTAAGGAGAAAGTAAGTCCCCTACATCCTGGAGTTCAGTGATGGGGTAGGGAGCTTTGGGCAGTCCGGTGGTGTACAATGATAATTCAGGGGGTGCATTATCCTATCCAACAGAATTTCAAACAGAAGAAACAGTGAAAGAGCTTCAGGTGTTGGTAGTCAGCTCCCAGGTGCTTGCCACAAACCTCACAACAACACACATATATACACATAAACTGGATAGTTGAGAATAGAGAATATAGCGATAACGCAGCACAAACACAGGGCCGTTACTGCTGCTGAACTAAGGGTGCAGCTGGCCCCATTTCTTTACACTAGTACAAGGTGACATATGTCCACTACAAGGCCGTACCAGCCACTCTACCAATACCGGCCATATGGAAAACTACATCAACAGCTAGCCTAATTTCTAACTTCAGTCATCAACCACAGCTGATCAAACACAATCACGGAATTTTCAGTCACATCTTGGCTCCACTACCAAATCAATTCCATTTGATATAGGCCATTCTTTGTGAGTGACTTGCATGATTTTTTGTTTTATATAAAGGGTAATCCTGCTTCTTATAAGAAAGCACCGAATTGCGAGAATTTACTGAATTAAAACTAAATAATTAAAAAATAATAATACAATAAGTAACTGGCTAAAGGCTTTTGACACAAACACTGGTAAAACCGTACTACTGCTAAACATGGCCTCCATGGGGCGATTTATAAAGTATGCCACCCAGAATTGCACTAGACCAGCTCACATCTGCGAACAAGTCCAACGAGCAGTCTAAATCATCCCCCATCGGACAGATCCTGGAACTGACTCGCTAGAGATCTCGAGAGTCCTGAGATGCAAAAGTGGCCTGATCCGCGAGATCTCGAGAAAGCAGTGCGTCCCCTCTCGCGACTGTACGCAGCTAAACACCGATCCAGCGAAACAACCGAGTAAATCTACGAAATCAGACCCAGTAAATCACCATGCGAGGACGGTGTCAGACCCAGTAAATCATCATGCGAGCGAGGACGGTCGAGGAAAGGGCACGGGTTCCCAGCGCGAACAGATCGGCCCTAACCCTTACGCGATCTAGTAGGAGAAGAAAGAGGTGCACCTTGCCCGCCGCGCTGCCTTGCTTCTCCTTCCCCTCGCCTACTGTCTGTCGCAGCCGCACCTTTCCTTTGCCGAGTGTGGTGTGCCGTGGCTTCAAGACCCGAGAAGAAGACGACTCGGCGAGCCGGGGACTTGTGCGAAGAAGATGAGTACGGAAACGTAAGGCCCATTGGGCTGTCGAGGGGCTCATTGGGCCGGGGCGGATTATCACAGTAACTTACATGGGCTCATCTTCTACTTTGTCTAGGCCCACCGTGCGTCCGTGCGTGTGTTGTTGCCTTGCTGGCCCTCCTCCATTCGCCGGCCACCAACACCAACCGAGTCCGAGTCCACCCTTCACAGGCCACCGGGAAGGAAGGAACCGGCTCCGGTTGGCTCGGCTCAGCTCAGCCCGCCACCGCCCTCCCTCCCCCCCCCGCGACCGCGAGGACCAGGACGACGCGACCGCGATCCAGATCCAGCCAGCTGCGCGCGTCGGCGCGGCGTTACCCCTTCCCCGTCGACGCCACTGCCGTGGAGTGGGGATCGTCCGCCTGAACCGGGTCAACCGCTTCGTTCCTTGGTAAGGAGAGGAAGCCCTTGCTCTCGGACCGATCGTTCGTTCTGTTTTCTGCGGAATTTTCCTTTGCCGTGCACGCTCGCATACGAAGTTTCCTTTCTGGTATGGGAATGGTCTGATCCGTTCGCCCACTTTGTGCCGATTTGTCTGCAAGTATTTGGTTGTGGTTGGTGGGGGTTGTGGGGTTGATCAGGCATGATCCTTGGCATTTTGTAGGCGACTTGCTGCATGTTCGTGACCAATTTCTGAATTGATGATTGTTATTATGCGATCCAGTCTGTGGATGAGAAATATGTGTCACTTGATGTTAATATTTCAGGTGGTGGATAGCTGATCGGGGAGTTCAGAACCTTGCACTTACAGCTATGTTCTCCTTGTTCTATGGTCTATGGAAGCACGTCTTCAGCAAGACAGAGTTCCATGTGCTTATCCTCGGAGTTCATAAGTCTGGCAAGACGGTAATTCTTCTGAAGCTTGTCTACTGTTTCCCCCTCTACACTACAATTCCTTGCGGTTGATGAGTGCTGGGATTAGGTTGAGTCCATTTTGTATTGATCTGAACCAGGTCCGAGTTAAAACTTAATAATGTTGAAACGTTACTATGCAGACCTTGCTAGAAAAGTTGAAGTCGATCTACCTGAAGGGAGAAGGGCTTCCGCATGATCGCATTGTTCCAACAGTTGGGCTTAACATTGGGCGTATTGAAGATGCGAATGTAAAGCTTGTTTTCTGGGACCTGGGAGGCCAGGTATGATTATGCATGTTGATTGTACATGTTATCGTTATAATGGTCTGGTGATAGAAGTATAGAGATTGTTTCAATTTGCAAACAGAAATGCTTGGGTCAGGTACTTAGCAACTGAGTTATTGAACTCCAGTTTTTAGCACATAATCAGCATGCTTTACGTGGTTACATGAGGCCTAATGATCTAGTACTCTGCTATAGTTCCAGAGTAATTGAGTGTGTGCTTGTATTCAGAGTGAGTAGTGATGATGTTTTCATGTTGCTCCACACTTCCACATGCAATTAAAAAATCAACAAGGGCTTGTATTTAACTATTTATGGGGGCATTTAGTGACTGTATTCTGATGTTGTTCCACATTGATCATTTTCTCTAATTTGGAGTATTATGAGCTTGTATCTCAGTGCTGCAGAGATCTTGATCTGCATCTGTTATTTGATGCCAATTGGCTGCAAAAAAAAATTACTGATTTTGTCATCATGTAATAATGTGTATCCTTTCTTCTTAAGAGGCTTTGATCTGGACCAACACTTTACTTTGCCATTATGTTGTTTTTTCTTTACTACCCAATGATGTGTTGTCAATGAATGTAAACATAACCTTCACTCTCCAACAAGAAATAATCGTCCTCATGCCATGATTTCATGAACATGATTCAGATGTCCTTTTTAGTCATTTCGAATAGTTACACTAATACAATATTTTAACAGCCTGGCCTACGAACAATATGGGAGAAATATTATGAGGAGGCCCATGCTGTAATATATGTTATCGATTCTGCTTCTGCATCTTCATTTGAGGATGCTAAGTCTGCTCTTGGTAAGTTGCTTCCATTTTTTGTTTATAATCACAAAATTATCATGTACTTTCCTGTTAGCTGTACTGGCAATCCTAATTCATAGTAGTTAGAACTGGTGAACTATGGTAGTTAATTCATCACTAGTGAATGTTGATTGAACCTTTTATTGCAGAGAAAGTTCTCCGTCATGAAGATCTGCATGGAGCACCGATTCTCATATTTGCAAACAAGCAGGTTGACATCTACCAGCAGTTATCTTGAATGGTTTACATACTCCTTATAATTTACCTTTCCTTATAATTTACCTTATAAACTCCATGCGCTCAGTAGTTGATAACTGTGTTTTATTGGGTGAAAATGAGTAGTTCTAGAAAAATAGTTATAATCCACATGAACTTGAATAGTAGTTGTAAATTAAACCATGTCATGGTTTATGTACTTTGATGGTAAGTTAGTTTTGTGAACCCTAGACCTTGCAAATCAGTATATCAGAAAATGTGGTTTGCGGTTATATTCTCTAGGAAACATCTATCAACCTTGTGCTTTTTGACTTTTGGTTATGAGAGATTCTTGAAATTTAACAGTTTCTTTATTCTGGAAGTTGTGATGCTTCACAACATGAGAAAGATAAAAAAAAAGTGACAACTTTGGTCCTAGTCCCTGGATTCCTGCCCAGTTCATTTTAGGATATATAAATTTGCATGAAAAATCATCCATTTGTCTCATGAATCTTATATTCTATGTTTTATGGCTTATCTGGATTTTTCAACAGGATTCACCAGCAGCTGTCACTGAGGAAGAATTGGCTAGACATCTGCATCTTAAGGAGTTAGATGAGAGGCCATGCATGTTCCAGGCTGGATCTGCCTTCGATGGGTGAGCACTGAGCAAAACATTTTCCCTGAGCAAATCATTTTCCTTCTTGTTCTCAAACTGGAGCATGGTAAAGTTACTCTATCAGATACTGGGGAATTTATGTGAGCAGTAGAATGCAAACTCATAACCAAAAAGTAAGGGTCAACAACTATGCTGCTTAACTCATATTTGTATGAGATGGATAATAAATACATAATTAGTTAAATATGCAAACGTACCACTTAAAACATTTGTTTCTTCGACTAGAACACACAAATATATGTTTTGACAGCTCATTCTTCCATTTCAGGACAGGGATCAAACATGGTGTTGACTGGTTGGTGGAGGAAATGGAAAGGAGTAAACGCACTGAGGCACTAAGGGCGCGTACAGAAGCAGCTGGGAAGATTTAACACCTCAACTCAAGGCTATCACCTGTGATTTTCCAGAATGCAAAAGCATCTGAGGAGGATGGCTCCTATTAAATCCATGAATAGAGACACTTGTTTGGGTGGAGCCTCGTCTTTTCAGTCAGGACCCAGGGTGCCCCCCAGAAAAGATTTCTTGGCTGAGCTGCTCTTGCAGTTTTGTAGTAGGATGTCCATTGTGGCAATGGCAGGGGTGACCGTTGCTTCGGTTTGTTGACCTGCATAGCACTTAAGATTGTGTATCTAAAGTTGTAGGGTTTCATGTTCATGTGATTATACATGGATATACTGAGTGACCGCTTGGAGCATAAAGATGATTTGTACATTCGTCATGTTCATAAAAATGTCACGCGACTTTCATCAAAATACATTGAGATATCAATCACGACAGATGTTCTCCTATCTAAAATCTTGTCACTTCATTGTTCATTTTCTTATAAATCTTAAAGCTGCAAGTGACAACATGAGATTTTATGATCTTTTCAGAATCCGCTCCTTTTCTCAATATACTCTATAGTATGGCTTATACAGAATTCTTTAAGCTTTCAATGTCAAACAACCGTTTAATATAATTAATCCTATTATATGGTAGACAAAATAGCTTTGCATTTAAATCTGCTGATATATGGAGAGGGGCACAGGGTTATGCTGTTGCCGACAAGACCTCCGAATGTCCCACAAAAGTGTCATGAAAGAAATTCATACATTTCGCAGCAACACGAATCATTCTTCTGCACATTGCATGAGGGGGGAAATGATACTATAAATGCGTTCAACTGTGGGAGCTGAGCCGTATTGTGAATTCCACTATAAAGTTACAAATGTATATCACTCTGTCCATGATAAAGCTCAAATATTACACAAAAAAAAATTGGACTAGAAACAAGTGTACAGATGCGGGTCCCTCATATACGAGCTACATAGGAGTTAGCTTGTGTTACATATCGCACCCATCTGTAAGGGTTGTATGCCTTTGATTTCTTTGCTATCTGAAGATACCTGACCTGCAGGAGAGTAAATACAGTTCATAGTTGATCAGGAACATTCTGCAATAATTCTGCATGCCAATGTTTTTTAGCACTTAAGGGCTTAAGGCCTTGGAGGATCATAAAAACTACATCTCTAAAAGTGTATAGCACCCTGTGGAGACAAGTTTAAGAAATGCACTAAAGATAAACCATGGTACAAACAAGGCAAACAATTTTAATAGTGGAGAAAAAAAAACACTAAAAAGCGCTGTAGTGCCAATAGGTACAATCCACAAAAATACCATACACAGTAGATGGCCTTACCTGCAACTTTGATGCATTGTACATCGGTATAGTGAAATTCATATTCACTGGGCCAGCTTCCTTTGTGATATTTCCTGCATTTGACAAAGGGGAATGTCACGGCAAGTTGCCTAACTGGAAATTAAATGATGTTGCAAGGTCATGCTTCAAACAAAACATGTACCATGTGACTCCTGGGAAAATGTCAGCTTTGCACGAAGGGTGTGCTCAGAACCACCAACAATCTGTAGTGTGAAGTTAAAATTATTTTAGCAAGCTACAGAAAACTGGTTAGTAATTTTAAGTTAACAATGCAAATGCATATCATCTTATGCAAGATGCACATATCCTTGTTGGCACTTGCCTTCTTGAGATTCCACTCAAGTCTTCTAGACCCTTCCTTGAAATCGGTTGTCTGTCCAACTGCTCCAGCTTCCAACTCAAAACTCGCTCTGCAATGTAACCCATGATGGGGAACTTTAGTTAACCAAATAAGCATCGGTCAATATTTCAACTTTTTTTTAAACTTAATAGGAACAAAGATATAACTGTAGTTGACCTCATTGTGTATGATGGCACTGGCATTTGTACTGTGATTGTGTTAGCAGTGGCATTTGCGGAGAAGTCTGCTCTTATTTTCAGTAGAACTTCAGCCTGTGTAGATATAAAAGAACTGTAGCTTCACTAAATTGAATCATAGTTTTCATCAATGCCTAATAGCAAGACAAGCATTCCATACCCTCGATGGTCCAGCTTCTTCAATTAGAGCAGTTACACGGAACGGGGGCTTAAATTCTCGGGTCATCCGGTAGTTCATTACAGCAAATTCTCCATCAGATGGTATCTATGCAATATTGCAATGCTAAATATAAGCAGGCTTAATCAACTGTAGATATAGGTGCTTGAATTCCGTAAACAAGAAACAAACAGACAGAAAAAGCTTATTTGAGTACTTACTAAAGTCAAAGTTCTGTCAATGTCAAAACTGTCCAGATGTACTGACTCATGGAAGTTGCAATCATCAAGAATGACTGGTCCTCCTCCAGAAGAACTGTAATCTGGTATTAAAAATTGTGATCACTATTCAGAAATATATCCATGACGATTTGACAGAAAGACTAGCATGCTAAAAAAATTAAGTGAAGGTTAAAGTGGTGAGTAGGTTCAAATTAAAGAAACACAAATAAGTATAGTGACTATAACTGCTTAAATGTATGCACTGAATAAGTCATCACATTATGAGTTCCAGAATGAATGAAACATTATAAGCTTATCATAGACTGGTCTCCAATGTTACAGGAACAGAGCATCATGAAAGGAAAACAAGGAGAAATATATTTCTTCTGTCATATCCATACATCATCATTCAGATTATAGTTTTCCTAAGCTAGTTGAACGAAGGAAAAGCTAATGACGTACCATATGAAGATCCAGTCGTTCCAATGCTCAAATCCTCATTGAGAGCAAGACGGATTTCTGGATTACCAGTGAGGTAACTTTTCATTTGAATTGTTCCGTCAATCTCAGATGTTAGTATATAGCCCTGCTTAATGGAAATATGAAATGACTGGCCTATTAGTACTCCATAAAAAACAATACCATGAGAGAGCATAACACAGGAAAATAAATGAGGCAACAAAAATGAACTGGGCTTTAGTAACTCAAGTGAATTCAGCAGATCTGATGCACCATTAAGTGGACAAAGATCATATCACAAGACATATAAGATTGAGAAGTAAATGGTCATAACACATCTCAATGCCTCCCTACCCCATGGATTTGGAGTATCATAGTATAAAAGCAATACACTAGTGACTGTCATCTTTATTTATTCCAGTTAAAAACAGTCAACACAGAAGATACTTTAACAGTAGTGATATAAGGAACAAATGGCAAAGTGGCAAGGCAACAAGTGGTTAGGGAATTCCGGCAGCAACCCCCAGGTCCTGAGTTCAACTCCCCACGGGAGCGGATTTTCAGGCTGGGGTAAAAAAATCCCCTCACT
>DXKC01001903.1:0-10084 GCA_031170775.1 Cymbopogon citratus
CCTCCCCGCCGCGCGCGCCATTCCAGCTGATTCGCGCGTGATTTCTTCCTCTTCTTCCCCCACGCGCGCCTACTTCTCCATCTCTTCCAGTGAACCGAACTATTTTTGCCTTCTTCATCTTCCCTGGCGGCGCCTAGATCCACCACCATGGACGCCGGTAGGAGCTCCGGGCGGCGCGGCAAAGGAGGGAAAGGGCGCGGGGGCAGCTGCCTTGGAATGAAGACGGCAATCCCTCCCACGCCGCTGGCCCCTCCAGAATCTTCGTCTACCTCGCCGCCGCCGACTTCCTTATGTGCGCCGCCAGCCATCGAAGTTCGTTTCCCGTCGCCCGTCCCTGCAGTGGCATCTTCTTTCCCTGCACCATTGCAAGGAGTACGAACCGAGCCGAGGCCACTGCAAGGAGCAGGAGTCCTGCCTAATCCACCGCAAGGAGCAGGATTGGGGTCCATGCCTCCGGTATTTTCATCGGAACAAAGAAACCAGCAAGCCCCATGGTATGTGTCGATTTCATTCTATGCAAGAAGCTGATTTCGATCTGTGCTAGTTCCAATGATGTGTACAGATATCTGGAAGTAGTTGATTTTCGTGCTTGAAAGTGCTTGAATTGACAATGATTTGTATCATCTGGCCATTTTAATTTGTTCATTTCTATCAACTCTGAATACAAGTGTACTCGACATGTGAGTGCTAGCACCTGATGTGTGTTCTAGTACCTGAATGCAAGTTGTTAAACTGCAAGAGCAGTGCATGTATCTCTGAATACAAGTAGTTTATTTTTTTTGTCAACTGCAAGAGCAGTGCATGTATCTCTGAATGCAAGAGCAGTTCATCTCTGAATACAAGTTGTTAAACTGCAGGTAGTTCATTTTCATTTGTATCAACTCTGAATACAAGTTGTTAAACTGCAAGAGCAGTGCATGTATCTCCATATTTTTTTTCTCTCCATCTGAGTTATATATCTGCTATTACAGTTATCTATCTTGCCGTATGCAGTTTATCTGAACTTGGGTGCTCGCTCAAGTAATCGATGTGTGTGTGCATGGCTACAAAATCACCCCATGCATATGATCCCGCTTATCTCAAGCAACTGAATGCAATTAAATGCTTTATTTAGTTTTGGAAACCGCGTAAATAAAACGCTCTATTGTGAAGGCTAGTTTCATTCACTGTTTTATCTCATTATACATGATGTGGTGTTTTGGAAAGCGTGTAGTGAAACCTCCCATTAAAGCTGGCCTAAAAAGCATTAGTGGGAGGTGAAGAGCACATATCAATGGGAATGACACGCAGCATAAGACTCGTGCATGCTTCGATGGAGTGGCGGGAATGGCGGCGCTTCTGAATTTGATGATGGAAACATAGCAGGGAAATGAGAAAGAACTGTGTACAAGAAACTGAAATACCAGAGCAAACTCTGTTGTCCAAACTCTTTTCATAGAGAGAGATCTGACAAAACGGGTGCGGTTGAAAGCAAGACAAGGAGTTGTCACAATTAATAACTCTAGAATCCACCCACCTCTAGAAATACCATTTTTGCAGGTACCATTGGATTCATTATAAAATATAGTTTTTTAACGACTTAATTTGAAGTTATAAATGTAAATAATATTTGGTATAAATTTAATCAAACATAGGGCCTGCTTGATTAGGGGTCAAAGTTTGCCCTATCAAAACAAGGGCAAGCCAAAACTACCAAATGTTGTTGCCAAAAACCTTAGCAAGATTTTTGATAGAGCAGTTGGTTGATTGCTAAAATGAGGGTTCGTTAAATTTATCTTTATAGGAGTTTAAGAACATTTTAGATACTTGTTAAAACTTTGGCATAAAAATTTGATGATGCCAATTCTTTGGCAATGAACCAATCGATGTCCACAATTTTGGCATGCCTTAGTTTTGGTTTGGCAAAAAATGGTTGCCAACCAAGCAGGCCCATACATTACTTTTGGCGGCACGAAACCCATAGTTGCATGTTTTATGTAACGGAGGGAGTATAATCTCTTAGATAAATATGTAACGGAGGGAGTATAATCTCACTGTAGCACTTTCGATTGTATTTGACAATTAGTGTCTAATTATAGACTAATTAGGTTTAAAAGATTCGTCTTGTAATTTATAACTAAACTGTACAATTAATTATTATTTTTATCTATATTTAATACTGGTATAAAAGTTGATGTGACAGAGAGAGTGAAAAATTTTGAATGAATCTAAACAAGGCCCTAGTACTAGTTTAGGGTCTCGATGGTTGCTGTAGGATGCTTTAATGCTTCTGGCTGGTTGTCCCCGTGGTGTTTGTGATGCCAAGGTGGTGCACTGTTTTCTTCGCCGTCCCCGATGGTGTCCGGTCCAGCGGTAACAGTGGCAGGCGAGGCGAGAAGGAAGGCGTCCCGCCGTGGTCTCGTGGCACCCTGCTTCGAGTCCACGTACGCCCCCAGCTATAGCTGTCGTCGGGCTGCGTTCCGCCGTCACATCGCCACCCCGCCAACCGGCGATCAGCATCAGGCTCTCGCCGCGTGCCTCCATCAGGGCCGTCCGCTCCCGCCACCGCCTCGGGAGCCGCGCCCCTTACCACCACCAGTCCACCACCACCGCACTCCCACTTCTTCACCAGCAAAGCCCCGAGCCCTCCCCTCCTCCATCGTTGCCTCCGCCATCACTCCCCTTTTCAATCTCCTCGGTCTGCTGCCCTGCCCACCCAAGAAACACACAGCAGCGTCCTTCCATGGGGCGCGGCCGGTCCAGGAAGCGACTGCGGTCCCGCGGGAACGACGCTGTGGCAGCGGGGGTGGATCCTGATGGCGACGACGACTCCTCAGCCCTCTTCCCCGTTGGCGCCCAAGTGGAGGTGCGCAGCGACGACCCCGGCTTCGTCGCCTCCTACTACGAGGCCACCGTCGAGGGGTACCAGCACAGCGACCTCAGCTACATGGTCGCCTACTCCACGCTCAACAGCAGGGACGGCGGGGACTCGCCGCTGGGAGGTCGCCGCCGCCGCCAACGTGCGCCCGCGCCCGCCACACAGGCCGCCGCCGCGCCGGGGCTTCGCCGTGCACGACATGGTCGACGCGTTCCACAACGGCGGCTGGTGGGCCGGCGTCGTCGTCTGTGCCGTGCCGGTGCCGGTGCCGGTGACGGAGGCGGATCGGCCAGGCTGCAGCAGGGTGTACAAGGTCTGCTTCCCGACGTCGCGGGAGCTGCTCGACTTCGACGAGACGGCGCTGCGGCCGAGCCGCGTGTTCGAGGACGACTGCTGGGTCCCTGCCGCTGCTGCTGCTGCAAAGGCGGTAAGCCATCTGCCTATTCCGATCCGTGCTTTTGTTTCAATTGATTGATCCGAGTGCTAAATTATTAAATACTACAGTAATCTCTTATTTTAATTTTTGGAGCGGCAACGACTTAATGTCAAAACTTCTATGCAAAGATTGTACTTTTACGCAAAATTTGGAGTCCTGGAACTAGACATGTATTTTCTTAGCACTTTGTATATGAACATGGGTTATATATTTCTGTTCAGGTACTATTAAATGGGAATTCCATAATGCACTGCAGACTTGCAGAGAATAAAAATGCCACTTCTTTACAATTGTTTGATGTTATACTGAACCACTTCTTTGTATACTGAACCATGCATTAATGGACTTGTTAATTGAATGCTTGATATGGATGCATCAAAGAGATGAATTAAAAGTATAGTGTGGGTTGTAATCACTACGGCAAATGCCCAACTGTACGTGCATTCTAATGAGATCTTGCTTTCTGCAGAAGAATGGAACGCCACTATTCAGAGAGGGAAGCCAAGTTGAAGTGAGTGGCTCCACCAAAACGTTCGGCAAATACTGGAGTCCAGCTACTGTTCTCAAAGTAATTGGCGCGTCGAGTTTCTTGGTACAATACAGAGATGTCAAAGAGGATGGTGAACTTGTTACTGAGATTCTAGATTCTCAATATATCCGGCCAACAAGAGGCATGGTTCACATGGACTCAAAGTATAGATTTGCCCCATCTTCTCCCGCAGAAGTCTTTCGTGAAGGTAGCTGGTGGCCTGGTGTTATTTTGGAGGTTTTGGATATTGAATCAACCAAGAAGTATGTCGTGAAAATCAAGAGCCAAGAGGCTGACAATGATGATGCTGAATGTACTGATTTGTTGACTGTTGACCATACACAGCTGAGGCCACGGTATGACTGGTACCACGGAAAGTGGGTGCGCTGCTTGTCAGAGGTACACACAAGTTATATTTCTGTTATCTGGGTGTTCATAACCTCTGCTTTAAATTCTTTTGCATGTGTATGGTGTCCTTTCTTTATGTAGCTACTGGAATGTGACATTATTTTGCTTTTAATAAAACTCCCTTCACAAAAAAAGGGTTTGTTGTTGAATGTGGTTAGTTTTGCGATTGTTCATCTTTCTGCACCGTTTTTGACATGTTGGATGCCATATTGATTATTCTCATTAATTGGTTCAGTTTAGCAATAGTAATCCAGGTCCTCATGGTTACAAGAATTTTTTTTTTAAAAAAACTTTTTTCTCACAATTGTTAGAATAATTTATTCTTTTAGTCATGGTTATTTTACTTTATTATTTTCTTCATTCATTTATAAAGTCCAACATATATAAAATTATGGACGTTCAGATTCCTAAAGCTATGCTGTAATGGTGTTTTTTAATATTTTGGCTTGTATCAACATTTTGATCAAGATTAGAATTATGACCATAATGATGTGTTATCTTTCCCATTTCAGAAACCAGTTAGTAAGGTGCTTCAATCAACATCTCAAAAAAGGACAGCTTCTGCTGTCTTGGCAATGGCATCGTGTAACGATAGTGTTGATATTGCTAGCTTGGCACCATGTCTTGACGATGACAGCATCAGCCGTGAATCTGGCTCACATCTTATGGAAAAGGTAAATAAAGATGTAGTATCAGAACCATTCTTCCCTGACTTGGTGTCCAGTGAAAATGATCTTACCAAGCATAAGGCAAGCATCTGTCCTGAAAAAGTGGTGAAGCAACAAGGTACATTATTGTCATTTAAGCCCCACTTGCCTACCAAGCGTAAGAAAAGCAGTTATCCTGAAGAAGTGGTGAAGCAACAAGGTACAATGTTGTCATTCGAGTCACACTTGACATTTTCTTCACGATTATCAGCGACAGGGTTTGGCAATTTAACCTATGATCCTAAACTTTATCTAAGTGATCAACTTGGACAGTCCTCTTCTCAGATGGTGACCAAGCCCTCTGCACCACAGACTGCACAGTTGCAAGCTTCCTTGTTTGGATCTTTCAGAACATTGCGGCCTCTTCCTCTCCCGCGGACCCCGTCTTTTATAACACCTCCACATACCATAGAATTTGGCAGCATTGTAGGATCAAACAAAGCATTAGGTTATCAGGAAAAGCAATCAACTGATGGATGTTGTGATGGGATCGCTGGCATTAACCAGAACACCAATGGGTCATTTTCTGCATTCAAGGATTTTGCAGTTCATGAGGGACATGGAATGTCAAAACAGGATCAGACTTCAGCCATGATAAGGTATGCAGCAGAAGGTAGCCAATTGATCGAGAATTCAGAAATAACACAGTTGACTTGTATTGGTACTGGCAACTCTAGTGAAACACAACCTGATGATACATCGATTGCACCAAAAGGTGCCATAGTGAGGTATGCAGCTGAAGGTGGCCAGTCCACCGAGAATTCAGAAATAACACAGTTGTCTTGTACCGGTACGAGCAACTCTGAAGCACAACCTGGTGGTACAGTGATCGCACCAAAAGGTTCTGAGGGTACGCCAATGTCCAAGTTTGTTCCAAGCAGAACACAAGTCTCTAGCCACTCGTTGCTGCAGAGATCTCGTAATGTCCAGGAGAGCATCATAGCTGAACGGCCTTCAGGATCCTCGGATGTTGAGGAAATTCCATTCGTGAAGACCTCCCCGTTGTGGGCACAGATTGAAGCAATGGAAGTTTTCCGTAAGGTGCCGCAACGACCAAAGTTTGACAAGTGCCAGCAGCACGTTCCAGAGCTCCGTGAAGGAATGGCATTGGGTCTGATGCTCTCTTTCGCCAACCTGGCAGAGAGCATAAAGAGGCTATGCATTGAGGATGATGATGCATTGTTCGAAGAGAAGATGAAGGGCGTTTCTTTGCTGGAAGCTGATGGGTTCGACGTGGAGCACCTGCGATCACGCCTGGAAACGTTGCTGTGCATAAAGAAGGGGCGTGCTCAACTGCAGGGCGTGATTAAAGATCTGGAGAAGAAGTTCTCAGATGAAGAAACTCAGAGGCACACACAGATGGGTGTGCTAAATATGGCTGTCCGTCAGCTTGATCTGCAGGCTCGTCTCTTCCGCCACATAATGCAGTCTGCTATTTCACAGGAGTTAAGTGATGCCTCAGAGATCTCGAAGCTGAAAGCAGAAGTTAGCAAGCTGGAGCAGGGCTTCAGCAGGGCCACCGCATCACCGTGGTGAATGGTGTGGTGAACCAAATCGGCCGCACAGTGCACATGCTTAGTGCTATCTAGGGCTACTCCCTTCTGGTGTGTTGCCTAAACTGATGAAATTTACTTATGCTGGTTATGATTCTGTGGGATGTTACTGCACCTGCAAACCATCAAGTGGAGAACTCCTAGTCCTTTTTTTTTGGGTGGGGGTGGGGGTGGGGGTGGTCTCTGTAGTTGGTAGGGCTGCCTTGATGGGTGTGGACTCAGCTGCTGAGAATGAGCCTTATGGAAGCTATATGATTTTGGTGTGTTACTGCACCTGCCAGACTACTAGGAAGTGAAGATCTCCCTGGCCTTTTGTGTGATGTAGTTGCTAGGACTGCCCTGTTATGAACTGAAGAACCTTGCTTCTGTTGTTATGCTTCTGGAATATCACTATGCCTGTGCTTTATCATAGATGTATTATTCTAGGATAGTCGTGTTTTGCTTGTTTGGCGCCTTAAAAATTTTGTAGGGCTGGTGCTGTATAACTGAATGGTCTTGAATGACATATGCCGTTAACTCCTGTTCTGGAAAAAAGTGAATAATCTTTGAATGGCTGTAGCATTTTGTTTATATTTGGTAAAAATTATTCAAATTTTGACTAATTATGCTCAAAATGTTCGTCTCGTAAAGGAAAATAAAATTATACAATTAGTTTTTGATTTCATCTACATTTATATATATATGTGCCGACATTTTAATGTGATAAGGAATCTTTCTTTTTGGTAGAATTTAGGAAACTATACAAGGCCTAGACTGGACTGCAGCTGCAGCCCATAAGGAGGCGGAGATGGGCCAAGTTTCAACGGCCGGGCCTGGCCCACCAGCAGAGCAGTGGACAAACCAGATTCTTCGAGAGATTCCTTCCCCTCCAACTCCGTCTCCGTCTCTTCCCCCGAATTCGCATTCGCACGGCCACGGCCATGGATTCCGGCGCCCCTGCCCCTGCCCCTGCCGCGGCGCCCGCGGCCAAACACAAGCTGTGCCGGCGGTGCAAGTCGAGCTACGACCCCTCGGCCAACACGCGCCTCTCCTGCAGGTTCCACCCTTCCTTCTTCGTCTGCCGCCGACACGACGACCAGAAGAGGTGCCTGCCTGCCTGCCTGCCTGCTTACCCTACTCTACCCTATACCCTGCTCCCCTATTATGATCTGATTCGTCTAGGTACCACACCACAGGTACTACGAGCTCCGCGACGGCGACCCTCCGTACGCCGCCAAGTTCTACGACTGCTGCGGCGCCGAGGACCCCGACGCTCCCGGATGCACCACAGACCTGCACCGTTCCTACGACGACGCCCAGGACTAGTGTCGACTTTGCACCACAGGCCTCATCTTAATCTACCGTTTGCTTTTGTCTCCCATCCTACTCTGTACGTACTCTGTAGCCTGTAGAGGAGATCAGATCAGGAGAGCAGCTGCTGCAGCCATCAAATCAAACCATCTATGTACACACAATAAATATAAACCGTGCTTGCTTTGAGTTCATCCATATAATCTAATCTAATTAACCATTTATTCGATTGAATCGAATCCATCTGTTTGATTTGGAACTTGCCGACATGGTGGTATCTGGTGTCATTACCATCTGCTCTTGTGTGCACGCATATATATAAGCCATGCCTTAAGTAGGAAACCTGGTTGCTTGCATTCAGTCATTCAGAGCATATACAGGAGAATACAGATGGCATGCCATTTCTGAATCCTGAATTCCTGCATCATCGACATGGCATGCTTTGCCCACAACAAATTTGTGCACTTGTATACTGCATACTTAACTCTGGATCATGAGGAAGCATCCAATTTTCATGAGTACATGAACCTCCAGAAATGCCCCAAATCTGTTCATTTTTTTTTGTTTTGTTTTATAAACCCTCTTATGTTACAAATTGGTTGCAGAGTGCCAACACTTGTGATTTAGGTTGCAAATTTCTCCTCTTCATGGTCAAGTGGTGGTCCGAGTGTAGTCAGATATGCTCAAGCTCAGCGTACCACTAAGCCCTAGCAATCAAATGATGCATAACGAGCTCATCAGGCACGCTCCATGTGTGCCTCCTTAGCTGGGCGACGAAAATGATTGTGATATGCACAAACATCATACCCTTGCTGTCCTTATAGATTCTAAACTAGCTTTAGCAGTGAACATTACTAGCCAGGGGACGGTTCAGCTAAGCCCTGTCTCTCATGTGGTGTTGGCAAAAGAAAAAAAAAATTCCTTTCTTTCAGTTAGTGCTTTAGTGGATTGGTACCTTTATATGAATGACATTGCCGGCATTGACAATAGGACAGAATGTGCATTTTTTTTCGTGCGACATTGCCGGCATTGACAATAGTGTATTGGTTGTTAGGAAAGTTGTTTCCTCGCTCCACAATGATTTACCAGCTTCAGTGAGCTGACTTACCTTGTCCCTAAACTGATATGTATATGTAGTTAGAGAATATACTGATACAGATGTTGCCCACTGAAACTTTCCCCTTTTCCGATTCATTACGAATGTCAGTTTCAGAAGTCCAACAAAGTTGAAGGGTGCTAGTTTACTGAAAGTGAAAGCTGACAAGGAAACTATTGCAGTAGCACACAAGAGAGTCATTACTGCAGTACATATTGATACCAGCCAGAGCAGCCCTTGGCCACTACTACTGTTAGGCCTTGTTTAGTTTCTAAAATTTTTCCTCAAATTCACTATGCAAAAATAAGATTCCCCATCACATCAAAATGCCGGCAAATGTATGGAGTACTAAATATAGATGAAATTAAAAACTAATTGCACAGTTTTGTTGTACTTTACGAGACGAACATTTTGAGCCTAATTAATTAATGTTTGGACAATTATTACCAAATAAAAACAAAATTGCTACAGTGCCGCACAGTGCAGAATAGAAAATCTGCACTTCCCTGTTCGGGGATCTAAACAAGGCCTTATTATGAAAACAAGTCACCAGTTGCCTGAAAGTTGCAGCCTAAGTTTCTTTTGAGGCAAGGGAAGCACCATATGGTAGCGCATATTCTGAGCAATCTCCCAGAAATTCTGAGGCGCAGAGGTGACAAAGCTCTGCTGAACTGAACATTACGGAGTATCTTTGAGCCTGTGATGGATCTGACACGGCCGGCAATATCATCATACGGTAGTTTACAAGTAAACCTAGCGAGTGAATAATCCTATACTCCGTAATGTTGCATCTGTTGAGTAGAGTCACAGTTTTGAGGTCGACTGCTTTTGTAGAGCTCTCTCTTTGCTTTGGACCTGAAGAATGAATACATGCTGTGAAAACTGAATTGCCTCTCAGAGCATGAACTGGTGCTAGTAGTGTGAATGAAGAGCATGAAGTGCGAGCATTGAGGTTGGCCAGAAATGAGGTGTTAATAATAATCCCGTACACATTACAATGTGGTTAATGGTGTCTGTAACACAACATTTTAGCTGTTACAGCAACCCCAGAAATCATCATCTCATCTCCAATTTGTCACCATCAGTATTCAGTAAGCATGAATACATGTTCCAGTGGTAGCATATCAAGATGAGACTATTGTGTGTGCGGTGCGACTGGCGAGTTGCTGGACTGGTGAAGAAGCAGCAGAACTCAACTAGAAGCGAGT
>DXKC01001905.1:0-20686 GCA_031170775.1 Cymbopogon citratus
CATGAAACTTATAGCTAAGACGTACATACTTGTAAATTGCTTTTAGATCATCTGGAACTTCAGTAATTTTTTGGACAGAACCATCCTCATAGATAATCGTGTTCTTTAGCACAGGAGACCAGACACCCATCTCACTCAAATCATGGAGAAGATGCTTATTTACTACAACAAATTCACCGCTGAAAAAAAGAAAATTAATTAGGGAACACCACATGTTAGAACATCAAAACTTAATAATAAGCAAATATACTAACCTTAAAACTCGTCGACTGTATATATTTGAGGTGTATGGTTCAAAGCACTCATTGTTGCCAAGAATTTGACTAGTGGAAGCAGTTGGCATAGGAGCAACAAGAAGAGAGTTCCTCAATCCCACCTCAGAAATCATCTCCCTTATTGCTGACCAGTTCCATCTACCAGATGGCACTACATTCCACATATCAGGTTGAAGAATGCCCTGCAGAAGTAAAGAGGTGTACTGAGAACAGGCCATTCCAAAAATATCAACTTAGACCGTTCAGGTTAATAATTTCTTCCCTAAATGAGAACAGTTTGAAGGAGCAGAAGCTTCAAATCAGTTAAGAGAATGATCACAGCCTAACAAGCTAATGACATAAACAAAAAAAAAGGATATATAGGTATCATTATTTCCTGACCAATGAGCACTCAAAGTTTCAGAAATTTCTACCAACAAACTACTTTGTTTGAGAAGGAAATAGCTCAGCACAATCAAACATGATATTCATATAAATGTTGGACAAATGGACATTATTCTAAACTATATCGCAAACAAACCTTGCTGGCAGGGCTCCCAGCATATGTTTCATAGGGACCTTCTTTTGCAGCAAGTTCAGCAGAAGCTTTCAGCGAGTGATAATAAATAGTTTCGAAAATATCTTTATTTAACTGCTGGGCCTGGAACAAAATTTCATTATATTACATATCAGTCTATCAGTAAAGTACAACATAGCATAACCACTCTTTCCAGCTTGCAAAATGTACCTCTGGTGAATCAAATGGCATCCCAAGTAGAATAAAAGTATCTGCCAAGCCTTGAACACCTATCCCAATTGGCCTATGCCTCATATTTGACCTCCTTGCATTCTCAATGGGATAATAGCTAATATCAATGATTTTGTTGAGATTACATGTAACAGTCGAAGTAATCTGCCATAGCCAACATTATGTAAGTATTATTCAGACAGGTAAGGCAGAGCATGCATCTGTATGAAATGTAACACAAACCTCAGCTAATCTATCAAAGTCAAAGTATCTATTTTTTGATCCTCTGCTACCAACAAGCTTAGCTGGATGAGACTCTATAGGAACACCCTGAAACATGTGCAAAGTGTAAGGTACACTCGTTATAACTAACCAAAATTGTTGGAAAAAAATTGGCATGTACCTTTTCCCTCACAAAACGTGGTAAAGCAATTGACGCTAGATTGCACACAGCAGTTTCATCAGGACTTGTATACTCAATTATCTCAGTACACAAGTTAGAGGACTTAATTGTGCCAAGATTTTGCTGGTTACTTTTTCTGTTGCAAGCATCCTGCACATCATCACATTTTAGAACCAGGTCTTTGGATGTTTCAGTAAGAACAGGCACATGTGGTAAAAGAATGACCTATTTAGAGTGAAGATGCAAAATAATTGCATCCTTATGAATTAATTAAATAAATACCTTGTAAAGCATATATGGTGTTCCAGTTTCTATTTGTGCCTTCAAAATGTCAAACCAGAGGGCCTGCGCTGCAACCACTTTCTTTGCCTTGCCCTGAAATCACATAGCCGAGTCATGAAACATATCAAAAAAAAAAAAGTATATCCAGGTCCAGCATCCAGCTTACTTCTCTTTCATATTTATGGTACAGATTATGAAACTCATCACCCCAGCAATCAGATAACCCAGGAGCTTCATTGGGGCAAAATAATGACCACTGTTCATTACGTTGTACCCTTTCCATGAATAGATCAGGAACCCAAAGAGCATAGAAAAGATCTCTTGCACGATTCTCTTCCTACAAATCGCACACAACAGGGTAGACAGATATAATAGCAGAAATTCAAAGTGCATTCCTTATACAGTACAGTATGAAGATAATAATCTAGTGCCAAAAGGTTTTCAATAACAGCCGACTATTTTTCAAGAATGTGTGTTATTGTTCAAGAAAACGTCTACCTTTCCATGGTTCTTTCTTAAATCAAGGAACTCAAAAATATCAGGATGCCAAGGCTCCAGATAAACAGCAAATGCACCTAAATGTAAATCACCTGTCAGAAATCCTCAGCAATCCCCACAAATAGGGTCCAGTCTAACATATCAATGCTACTTACCTTTTCTCTTGCCTCCACCTTGATCAACATAACGGGCAGTATCATTGAAAACACGTAGCATAGGAACAATTCCATTAGAAGTTCCATTTGTTCCTCGAATGTAACTCCCAGTAGCTCGAATATTGTGAATTGAGACACCAAT
The DNA here is from genome assembly GCA_031170775.1 of Cymbopogon citratus. NCBI lineage: Eukaryota > Viridiplantae > Streptophyta > Magnoliopsida > Poales > Poaceae > Cymbopogon > Cymbopogon citratus. Next base: position 2,483 of record DXKC01001905.1, read on the forward strand.
TCCTCCAGCAGATTTGCTTATTGCAGCACATTCTGAGAGAGTATCATAAATTCCCTCAATACTATCATCTTTCATGCAGATAAGGAAGCAGCTACTTAGCTGTGTAACAATACATAGAAGAATGTGGTTAAAGGCACAGTTTAACAATTAACACTGCACAATGAACGTCATTTTCATAGAAAGTAGCAGTACTTGCGGCCTTGGAGTGCCAGCATTGAAAAGGGTTGGGGAAGCATGAGTAAACCAGCCCTGAGACATCATGTGATATGTTTTGATAGCAGATTCAATATCATCCTTATGTATGCCGACAGAAACTCTCATCAACATATGTTGCGGCCTTTCCGCGACCTTTCCACCAACTTTCAACAGATAGGACCTCTGAAGAGTCTTAAAACCAAAATAATCATAGCTGAAATCTCGGTCATAATTTATCTCACACTCCAAGCGAACAGTATTCTGAAATGATGCAAAATTCAAAGTTGAGTCTCTGTATGCACCAAATTAGTAAGAAATGGAATAAATCCACATATGTGCCAGTGTAAATGATACAAGTAGATGCCAATAATTTCAATATGTATATTTAGTCTCTTTCAAGGCTACTACCCAAGAAGCATATTGGATGCTAAATACTACACCTTTGTAACCAATGGCAGAAAGCAGGATCGCACAAGATATATAAACTCCAAAAGGCATAACTCATGTTCTCCTAAAAATATACTGTTACTTTGGCACTTAGCCTGTGCATCACACCTTCATAATGATCACGAAGACATCATCAGCAATCAGGGGAGCCATCAAACCAGACTTCTCGTCGTAATGGGTATAGAGAGCCTTTATCCTACATATAGAGGTAAAGAGAACCAAATTACAAAACGGGGAATCAAATTCTTCCCCTGGAGCAGACAAAAACAACACACCACGTACGTCGCTGAAAAGGACGTCATGGTGTTCTTGTGCAGATTGGAGACCGCAATCCTCGCCGCCAGCTACACAGCATGGTAAAAGCAACACGCCAAAAGCAGTCAATAGTGCAGTCGGGTCGCTCAAGCAGCACACCAAGACATCCCGCAGACGGATCGATTATATTTCGGGGGCCTGCGGGGGTCGGGGAGTAGAGCAGTTACCGATGCGTAGTCGGGGTGCGAGGTTGTCATGGCGGCGGCGGTCTCGGCGGCGAGCTCACCGATCTCGCCGGTGGTGATGCCCTTGTAGACGCCTGCGCAGACCTTCTGGGCGACGAGGACGGGGTCGCAGTGCTCCGCGCTGAGGCCGTAGCTGAGCCTCGTGAGCCGCGCGGTGATCTTGTCGAAGTGGACCGGCTCCTGCCGGCCGTCGCGCTTCACCACGTACATCTTGCGTCGCGGCCGCCGCCGCCGGGCCTCTCGGGCTTTCCGTCGAACGCACCGGGGGCTCCCGACCTACCGAACGAACGGCGCGGCGGCGATGGCCTCGGGATCGTTAAGGGTTGGGGAGGGGCGGAGGGCAACGGAGAAAGGGGTTTAAATGCTTCGAGAAATCGGTGATTGCGACGTGATTAGATGACAGGGACGTTTTGATTTTGAAATGATGTGTGGCCGTGGGAGAGGCTAGAACCGCTGGGAAGCGCGGGAGAGGGAAATTTTCGCGCGCGCTTCGAGCGAAATTGGACAGCCTTGTTCGCGCCTTTGGTTGGGAGCGGGGAATGTTTTATTTTAGAATTTATTACTCAATTTTGAAAAAAGATTTTGAAATGATGTATATTGCAGTTGAATCTTTCTCTCCGATATTGCATCAGTATATATCATTAATTGATCGAAAATATGGAGTAACTGAGAATTAGGGCCGAACTGATACACATGAGCTCAAGAGCATTGATACACATATAGACAGAAAACAATACAACTTTACAATTCTAGGGTGAAAAAAATGGCATACTTCTTCTTTTGGGATCAAAATAGCGAATGTTTTTAGCCGGTGACCCAGAACTGTTACAAGTCTCGAACAGGGAAGGCATGTAGTTTGGTTTGAGATTTTAGACTTGGGTTGTAGCCATTGGCTGCACAGAAGGATCATCAGTCATGAGTCTCATATGACTTCTGTCTGCTGATGTGGGATGAGCTGATGAACCTGCTTCTGATTGCTGCCATCTGATAACATGGCGTTGCCATAGGTTAGTTATATGATGAGTCACTTGTAGGTAGGTTGAGCTTGTCCAGCTTGTTCATGATCCCATCTTCAGGGCACCATTGAATGATACAGTGTCCCTGCTGGAGGTATTGCTGGAACGTTAGAACTGTATCCACAATGCTGGAGCCTCTTGCTGATTGCCTTGGATAAGCTGAGGCTGCTTGCTGGCGTTTTGCTGAGCTACCACTGGATGGTCAGGATTGATGCTAGCTCAGCGCTCAACCCTGCATTAAGACAGTATTAAGTTCCTATCTGGGACAACAAAATATGGCTTCAACAGGAATGTGCAGTAACAGGTGCATGCAATGTACCGAGTCTCAGATAGGATCCAAGAAGTATGGTAGTTAATACTACAAGATTACAGAACACAAGTGATCATCATGAATAGACATTGAAATCAAATATGACAAATAGGTATTTCCGACAACTGATTATTGATGCCACTGAACTTGAGAATCCAAGCCTATCTTTTTTTCACGGAGTCTATACGATGCTAACTCCTAAGGTCAGTTTCAGTAGTCCATTGGTTTCCATGTTGCAGCTTTCCTAAATCCCATGCAAGCAGAGAAACAAAACATACTGCAGGGATAAGCGAAGGGAAATAATATTTCAGCACCACAGTTGAGTATAATTTATTTTTGATAACTATAAAGAAGATGACACTATGACAGAATCAAAGTTCTGCTACTAAAAAGGAATTAAACATACCCTACGATCAATCCCTTCCGGTTCCCGAAAGTATCTGTGATTCCAATCACTCCTTGCAATTGAACCACATGAACTTGTAGCAAGTAGCAAGTACAGTATATTGAGCCAAGACTAGTACTCTAGTGGACCATAATTGAGATCAAGTAGGGTCATGCATTATGGTTTCCAGCTTCAAGTATACCTTTGTACCTTGCATCAAAACCTGCCCTCCAGTGGAAAACTGCCAAAGGACTTCTGCGAAGCATATTTTGCTTTGCTTATCATATCCTGCCCACATCTACAATAAAAAAATGATGGTTTCTCAAATGATCAATTGAAGCTTACAAAATAATGATGGTTTCTCAAATGATCAATTGAAGCTTACAAAATATAAACATGGAAAATAGTAATATGCCACCAAACTTTTCAACACCTGGTGTTTCTATTGATGACCTACAACTACTAGAATAATCCAAACTTGGGGCTTCAAAATATGCATTCAGTCCTGATCACTGTAATGTTTTGATGAACCCAGATAGCAAAGCAAAGTTTCAACAGCACCCAGATAGCAAACCAAAAGGCAATTGTTGTATCCTGTGAAATTCCTACTGCGCAAACAGGCCGCAGTGCTCCAGACCTGTTTGTGCATTGTTTCAGAATAAACCAAACTTCACACGCATAAATAGTTCGAAACAAAAAAAAATTGATGGAAACTGACAAACAAATGTTTCCCCAAAAAATATCAATTAAGACAAACTAGGCTCCTCAGATGTCTCTTCATCTCCACACAATGAGCAGCACCTCGCTGCTTTCAGGAATTGGAACGATATAGGAGGTCAATGTCAATCATCACAGGAGTACTCAACTCTTAATTAAGCAGAAACAGTGCGGCATAGAAAAAGAAGAAGAAGAAGCTGACGAACAAGAGTATCCCAAACATTAATCTATTGAAGAAACGAACTCGGCTCCTCAGATGTCTCTTCATCTCCACATAGTGTGCAGCGTCTCACAAGAGCTGCTTTCAGGAATTGGAACGAAATTGGAAGTAAATTTGGTCATCACTGGAGCATCCAACCTTATAGAAGTAGATCTGACATGGCCATTCTGTGTACCACGTCTTGGCAAGAAAAAAGAACCAGATAATACAGCCCGAGCTTCAAAGGAAACACAAAGATTCTGAACCCGCAAATGAGACGATCCCACTCATTAAGCCACTAACCGCAAAGCATGAATCACCAAAACCAAGATCCTCGACTGGGCCAAATGCCCAGCAAGCTATTACGTCACGAATCGTTGAAACAGTAACACTGATTGAAGCCATTTAGATTCCAGGTGGGGGCTAGGGTTTGGCCGTTTGGGCATATGCAAAGATGGTTACGGCGAAGAAGAAGGTTGGAGACGGCTTGGTACCATTCATCTTTCCGGCGAAGGCGTTGCAGACGAAACAGGACTGCAGGAGCCGAAGACGCTGTGGGCGCCTACGCTCATACTCGGGGGCCCGGCAGTGCGGCAGCCGGTGCACCGTGCGCCACCACAACTGCCGCCCCCCGCCGCCGCAGACGAGAACGAGGTGAGGTCTAGAGGGAGGAGAGGCAACACGGAGACAGGACCAAAAGGCCGTTGGCTTTGGGCTCTTGGTGGGCTTTAAAGAAGCGAATGGCGATAGATGGATGGGCCATGCCCCTGGCTATGGCCCATGGGCATGAACAAGAAAACAGTTCAATAAAATAGGGAAGGGTCCATTTTGACATCGAATTATCGGTCTATCGTTGTGAGATAAGTTTCGTGCTCAAAAAACTTTGCAAACAGAAACCTTTACATGTTACATCCCGCAAACTCTCTTCAAATTACCTTCCTAACCAGATTGAAAATCTATCTATCTATCTATCTATCTATATCTATCTATCTATCTATTTATCTATCTATCTATCTATATCTATAAGGAAAATCTCCTTTAGGCCAATTTTTTCCTTCAAAATCAACGACTAATAATACATCTGCTGTGAAGACAACGGCTGAGATTGAAAGTTTGATGCGGTCTAAAGCTCTCTCACCCCGCGCCCTCCCGCGGCACCTCGTACGAACGACGATCTCCGAACCAGGTTCGAATCCTGACCTCGACAAAAAAAAGCACCGTAAATTTCTTTCTCTCCGTCGCGCAGGACTGCCGGCGCTCCCCTGCCCGTTCGTACTGCACCCTCACCGAGCTCGCCTCGGCCTCCCCGCGGCCGGCCATGGCCGCGCCGCCCCCCGTCCCCCGACCCTCCGACGAGCCGCCCGCGAGATCTCCGGCTTGGTCCCGGGATCCCCTGCCCCCCGCCCAATGTCCGCCTAGCATGGCCGCGCGCTTGTCCGCCGGCGAGGATGCGCGTCCGCTCGTCTATTGGAGGCTTCCCCACGCGCGGCGGCGACGCGGCTCCGGGCGGTGGACGGCGACGCGGCTCCGGGCGGTGGACGGCGGCGCGGCTCCCCGTCCCCCTCTAGCTCCACCAGATCTGGACACGGCCGAGTCCGCCGTCTCCTCGACGGCCGCGCGTCTCCCCGTCTCCTCGACAGTGGCCACGGCCGAGTCCGCCGTCGCCGAGTCCGCACGTGACCTGATGGTGGGAGACGGCGTTTAGATTTCATCTCACCACGCCCGCCGCCACGATCTCCGCGGCGTTGTTCACCCCACACGGTCGGCCCGGCTACCTCCACGCACACGTTCGTCCGCCATGCCGCCGCTGAGGACACGAACAGGCTTGGTCCCGGGATCCCCTGCCCCCCGCCCAATGTCCGCCTAGCGTGGCCGCGCGCTCGTCCGCCGGCGAGGATGCGCGTCCGCTCGTCTATTGGAGGCTTCCCCACGCGCGGCGGCGACGCGGCTCCGAGCGGTGGACGGCGACGCGGCTCCGGGCGGTGGACGGCGGCGCGGCTCCCCGTCCCCCTCTAGCTCCACCAGATCTGGACACGGCCGAGTCCGCCGTCTCCTCGACGGCAGCGCGTCTCCCCGTCTCCTCGACAGTGGCCACGGCCGAGTCCGCCGTCGCCGAGTCCGCACGTGGCCTGATGGTGGGAGACGGCGTTTAGATTTCATCTCACCACACCCGCCGCCACGATCTCCGCGGCGTTGTTCACCCCACACGGTCGGCCCGGCTACCTCCACACACACGTTCGTCCGCCATGCCGCCGCTGAGGACACGAACAAGTACAACCGCGCCGCCGGCCAGCCGGCCAGGATACGAGCGAGTACAATTGTCGTGGTGTCCGTCAGGCCACTGGCTTCACCCGTCCACCAGCCTCGGCGCCGGCGGATTCGGCACCCTGCTCCAGGTTTGCGCGCGTGGTGTCCGTTAGGTTCACGTTGCGGCAGGCCACCGGCTTCACCCGCGGTTACTCCATCAGCCTCGGCTCCGGCAGATTCGGCATCGTGTTCCAGGTTTGCCCACAAAACTGAAACTGTATTGTGCCCCCGTCGTGATTAGTTCCAGGCCTTCACTTAGCACAAGATCAGGCAAAACCTGATGGCCGAGACCTCCCGCAAGATGCTCCTATCCAACTTCTTCGACACCTGCTGCAGTAGCCCGCCGGCACATTCATGTCGTACTGATGAAATCATCTGGCAAGGGTGTGATGACGACCTCGTCTCAGTCTCTAGCCGCCGTAAGACTGATCCCTACTCTCAGTTATGTTTTACTCTGTCTTTTTGCTTTCCAATGACTGTGTGTAATTTGTGCAGTGCTAACAGGGTGCTTGTGGGAATGCGTACACAATTCTTTCTGTTTGTTGATTCCTTGATAGATGCTTACCAGGTATGTCAATTTTAGGTGTGGAGTTTGGTATGTCAATTGTGATTGAAATTGATTTGTGCTCTCCGGCTTGATGATTATATTTACGACTTTATTGAGTACTTTCGGATGTGTCTAATTGCACATATCGCTCAAGGAGATGGATGATTTTGGAAACACTAGATCAGGACCATCATGAAACAGCTTCTGGACCCTCTGATCACATACTACATATGGCTAGCAGACACAACAGAGGAGATGCTCCTATCCAAAATTTCAGGTTTGCTTTTGTACCAAGACAATCATGCTTTAGAGATAACCTACTGAAATCTAAATATCTGCAACCAGTTTTGATCCCCAAGACATCTCTGTTTCATCTGTTGGTTCTAAAAAAAGACATATTGAGAAGAACAGAATACAGGTTCCTCTTGAGTTCTGATCTACTTGTTTTAGTATTATGTGTATTTAATATTTATTATGTAATGCATAGGAATTATTTGCTATATATATTGTAAATATATATCCTGTTTTTTAAGATTTTGTGATTTTGCCATCAACATTCTGAAACAAATGCATCGATTGCCCTTGGTTTAGACATCGTGTACTTATAACTGGATTTTAAGCTATTTTAAAAGAATTATAGGGAAACTGGGGGGCAATAGCTTATTTGTGTATGAGAATCTGACCTTTAAATTGTAATAAGCATGTTTGTTTCAATTTTTATATTATAAACTAGATTGCATAATTGGGGGTGAAAACAAACACCAGCAAAGAACAGGTCGAGACCTTGATGTGCAGATGACTTGCAATGTTTGAGGGGGAACATATAGTATTTTGTTGGGAAACTGCATACCGTATAGACTATTCTGCATATAGTATTATGGTTGTCACCGTTTCAAGAAACATATTGTCTTTCAATAAACATAGTAGATGTTCTTCTTGGTCCAACACATTTTTGTTTTCAAGTTCATTTACCTCCAATTAATTTGACCTCTCTTTAATTGATGTGCTGGTAGCATGTTGCAACTTCGGCTTTTCGGAAGGACCTTCAGTCCTGATGGACCATGTTTGTACTGGGAAGGGTGAATCTAAATTGTGATGGATCCTTCAAGAAGTCTCAGAGAGCAGGGGGCTTGGGTTTGTCATCAAAGGTGGGGACGAAGGAGTGATTAGCTCGGGATATGGAGTTCTGGCATATATTTGAGGGGCATTCATGCTGGGATTTCTGCAAGTCTGCACGGCATGCAGAGAGTTGCTGATTTGGGGATGCAGAGAGTGATCTTGGCAACTGATGCTGCCATGGTGGTGCAGGCGGTAACCTCTTCGGATTTTGATCGATCATCGGTGAGCGGTCGTATTTGGGAGCTTAAAAAACTTTAAGCCAGTAACTTTGTTGCTTTTGAGATTGTTCATTACCCCTCGTTCTTGTAATGTGATAGTCATAACTTAGCTGCTCTTGGAGTAGGTTCGAGTATTGTATTCAGTTCGTTGTAGCCAATAATTTGGCATCATTTTATGAATAATGGAGATATCTTCATGTTCGACCAAAAAAAAAAAAATTGGCAGCTACAACAAGATGTAAATACCACCGTATTAATGTCATTTGTTTGTGAATCTAATTTCGTTAGTATGTATTTTTTGTTTTATGATTTATTTTCTTGACGTCACCGTAGCGTTAGCACGGGCACTATACTAGTGGTTTTAAAGATATTTTCCTCGTTCGATAGTTAATATCACAGATCAGTTGGTTGGGTTCCTTACGGTGAAAACTGACCACCAAGGATCAAGTCATCGACTTGACGCTGGTGCTCGCATTTTTATGGATTTATTCAGTATTTTCCGGCATTATGCTTTAAGTGGTAAGCGACGTAGTCATAGGGATGAGTGTGCGTGCGTATTATAGGCGTCTACATTGTACTGTGTCATTATAAAAAATGATATATAATATTTGATATGATTTTTAAATCGTAAGATAAAGATGTCTTCAAGCTCCTAAAAAATTGAAGAAAAATTGTGTTTTAACCTTTTTCCCCTCTTGGAAGCAAGATCAAAGCCCTCGCAAACTTTGTATGGTCTTTTATAAGTTTGGAAGCTCATCGCATTACACCTGCCGAGTCTTGCTTGACCTCAAAAATAACATATGCTTAACAAGATTCTTGACTTGTCACAAGTGGAACTTTTTCCCTCTTTTGCTCTCCGATGAAGAATTGATTTCTCCCAATCGATTGAACACTAACTTAAAGGGTACGATATCACAAAGAGGTGTCTCGAAGAGAGCTTTCACAAGGTTTAGGATATATCTAATCTCACTAACTTGATAGAACGGAGAAGGGGATTTAGAGATGAAGGAGCTAAGTGAGGGAGAAAGAAGACACGGTCTGACGAAAAGTTATACATTTTATGGGCTGTTTTGTCCACCGCCTTCACTCGCCACGCTACGTTCGTGGCCGCCACAGTATGAAGGTAGGTGTTTGGATGGTGCATATCTCGAGGCCGCCACACTGCTGCGTTGATATTCGCCACAGCTACGCCAGCCACTTCCCCCGCCGCGCCACACTTTGGTGGCCGCGCGCATGATTTCGATGGCATATGAAGGCCTGAACCAAACATCCCCTTACTCTTAAAATCTCACTTTACTCTCATTTAGTTAATTATAGGAACATCTATATCTCAGCTTCTCGGCATTATTTCCATCTTTTCTCAGTAAATTCGTATTCTGGCCATGTTTAGTTCCTAAATTTTGGAGAAACACTATTTTGGCACTGTAGCAATTTTATTTGTATTTGGTAAAAATTGTTCAAACATTAATTAATTAGGCTCAAAATGTTCATCTCGTAAAGTACAACAAAACTGTGCAATTAGTTTTTAATTTTATCTACATTTAATACTCCATACATATACCGACATTTTGATGTGACGGAGAATCTTCTTTTTTATAGTGAATTTAGGAGAACTTTTTAAGAACTAAACAAGGCCTCACTTCTTCTATAACAAAATCCTGCAATTCTGAACACAAAGAAGGTACAGTAACAATGACAGGTGGACCCAACTGTTCCATCCAGCGTGTCTTCTCCCTTCCATCCCAGAACTACCCTCCGCTCGCGCGACGCGGACCATGCATCTCGATTATCTCCCGAGCCGACCAGCGGCGCCAGAACCCAGAAGGTTCGCTCATGGCGCTCACGTCCATGCTCCCGTTCGCGCCCTCCAACACCTCGCTGTCCTATTCCTCCCGCGCCTCAACCGCCGCCGCGTTTGCTCCTCGTGGGGTCCACTTCGCCGCGGCTGGAAGGATCGGCGGCGGCGGCGGACAGCGGCTCGCGTGCGCTGCGCCTCGGCTCCGCGGACGGGCTCCGAGGCGGCGGCGCGGAGGAGGCCTAGTGGTCTGGGCGTCGGCCGACTACTATGCGACGCTGGGTGTGCCACGCGCCGCCAGTAACAAAGACATCAAGGCCGCGTACCGGAAGCTCGCGCGCCAGGTGCTCGACGCTTTGCCCCCTCGCATCCAACCCCACCATTTCTCGTTTCACTGGACAATTGTGTAGTATTCATCATGTTTCATTGAGATTAATGCCATGCTTGGAGTTCTGCCAATAACAAGTTTGTAGCATAGTATTGTGATACTGGGAAGTGTGGATAGATCATATCAACTCTCATTGAGTCCGGAAGGCCAACCTTTTCTTCTGAAATCCATATTATATTTTTGAATGATGTATCACGTGCTAGAGGGTTAAGGGGTGGGTATCTGCATGCATAACACAAATGAAAAAGAAATCAGTTCAAATCGTATGTGTTGCCATAACGTCCACAGCACCTTTGCTGATTATTGTTAGTCATCATGCTTGGAGCCTGCCTTACACCACCCTGAGCTACTATTAGGGAAAGACTTACATATGCAATCCTTGTATCACTTGTACCTTCTATTTTGGAATTATGAAAGTTGCATAGGAGGACTTGTGACTTAAGCGGATTGGACAATAAAATGTGATTTTGAAGAAGGCCTGACCACACTATAAATATTATTGTGCATATTGCCATAGCTACCCATGTTCTCCTAATCCCCTTTCATTTGAACTCATTAAGACTGAAGCTAGAGCGACATCCTTAGTAGCCTACATCGTCCCTCTTTTCAACCAGAGTATTTTATCTGCTCAATAGATTAGGTTATTGGATCTAAAATACCCTACTTAGCAGGCATTCCATCTTTTGATTCATAGCTGACTGTCTTTTTATGTTTCAATCTACCAGTGAAAAGTTTTGCTTTGTCTCTAGTTTTTGGATGCTCTCAGTCTCAGTACATACTATAGATTCAGTTTTCTAAATCATGACATCTTTTTTTTTCTTTGTCTTTAGTACCATCCTGATGTCAATAAGGAGCCTGGAGCAACCGAAAAGTTTAAAGAGATAAGTGCAGCATATGAGGTATGCCATTTTTTTTAACAAGTATGAGGTATCCAATATTTTTCTTTACATGTTCTATCTACTATTCTGATTACCAGATGGTATGATTTAAGCTTAGAGAAAAACCTTTTGTCTATTATGAAAATTGGCTGAAAAACCTCCCGTCATAACAGGCCATTCAGGTTTCAGTTGATATCTGGCTTCTTGACGCCGATGATAAAAAATTAATGCACGAGCTTAGTAATTGACCAAGTAACATACCATTGCTTTGAATATGCGGTACTATTTCTGAAGATGTTGAATTTCCCATCGATCGTTAAATATTTTTTCGCGTGGCATAGTAGACATGAACTACTTTAAAATTGGAAGTTCTTATTCTTTTCTCAATTTCTTACTAGTCTGGTGCCACTTTATATGTGGACTCAAATATGCAAAGTATTTGACCATATTTCTGGTGCTTTGTATCTACAAGTATGGTTAGTGCTGTGCTACTGCTTATCCAGTCAGCCTAATATTTGGTTAGATGGCATCACCTCTATCAAATGGTTCTATATTTTTTACTCAGGTTATGTACTCTGCATTAATTGATGGATTATTCATTATTCAATCAGAGATTTGATTCTGGTCTTCTGTTTGCTTCCTTCGGTCATTTTGGAGTACTGAATTTCATTGTCATTAGGTGCTGTCAGATGAAAAGAAGAGGGCGTTGTATGACCAATATGGTGAAGCTGGGGTTAAGAGTGCAGTTGGAGGCCCGGGTGGAGCTTACACAGTACTACTTTTCCATTCTCTCCCTCTCTCTAAAAAAGAATCTAAGTGTTCTTTATATCTATATTCATGCTAGTTCTTTAGCTTGAGGATACTAAGTATTATTAAATCTTGCGATCTTTTTGGTTAACCAAGTTTTCTTTGTTTTCAATCTTTTCTTCCATGCAGACCAATCCATTTGATCTGTTTGAGACATTCTTTGGAGCAAGCATGGGTGGTTTTTCTGGCATGGACCAGAGTGGGTTTAGGACAAGCAGGCGAAACACTGCTGTTCAGGGTGAAGACATCAGGTTTGTCGCCACTTGCAAGACATGTTGAAGTGAGATGATACTTAAGATCAATTGTCTTTTTGGAAAACGTTTGCAAGTTTAATTTTTAGTTCACTGCTAATTATTGTAGCTATTATCTGTAAAACCTCAAATAGGCAGTGTTATTTGCCTGAATGTAATATGTAGTGTGCACTGTTTCATGATTTGGTGCCGCCGTACTGGCTTAAGCAAAATGCTTGGATCCCCAGAATAATAGGCTGCTTGGTAAAAGTATGCTAAAATCAAGTTGTATCCTTCGTTCTATCCTTATATAAAAATTTGAGATATTTTTCTGTCACCTGTTGGTTTTCGAATTCTGGTAGCCACATGATTGCAACCTGTTTTCCTATACATTGAGTATCTGGGTGAAGTGGGGTGGGTAGGTTGGGGAGCAGTCTGTTCTTGCATGCCGTTTCTAACGCTGTTTGGTTCGTTTATCTGCGTGTATTTTTTTTAGGATTATTTGCAACCCTATAAATATATCAAATAATGCAATTGGTGCTAGTTCTGCTACATTGTTTGTTTTGTGCTCTAAAACAGAACAGTTACAGGACCAGTGTAATTCCTAAACTGACACAAATTTACTTGATCAGATATGATGTGATTCTGGGGTTCACAGAGGCGATATTTGGAACAGAGAAGGATATTATATTATCTCATTTGGAAACATGTGATACATGTGGTGGTTCTGGATCAAAGGCTGGCTCCAAGCTAAGAATATGCTCCACATGTGGTGGGCGAGGGCAAGTAATGCGAACTGAGCAAACTCCTTTTGGTCTGTTCTCCCAGGTAACCATTGAGCATTCCTATATAGACTGTTTAAACTTAATAACATTATTTGTGAGATTTACAGTGAAGACATGGTTGCACTAATATGAAAGCATGCTGTTTGTGCGGAGTGTCCTAGCATTAGCATTTAAATTATGTTTCCTACATGACTGGCGGTTCAAGTTCTCCTTTTCTTGAACGCGCAGGAAAACTATGTGTCATTTGATTGAAGAGGGGAAAAAAAGTATAAAGAAACATCACAACAACAATAACAACACACACATACACACACAACTGTGCTACGGACAACAAAAGGACGACCACAGCACACAGTGCTAATTGTGGTTAAGCCTAATGCTGAGTTATCATTAGCACTAAGTTGTCTTTATTATGTAATTTAGGTTGCTTAGTGTTTAGGCTAGCGAATTATAGTGGCAGCCAAGTTACTTTTGCTTTATGCCCAGAATATGCTCTAGTGAGCTTCTTGTACTCCAAGTTTGCTCTATCTATATATGTGAGAACATGGCCTAGGGGCAACATGCCTCTGGCAGTACCAAATCCTCTCTTTTGTGTCTCAGTTCCAACACTAATTACCAGGGATGGGAACGGATTGAATAGCGCAGTGACCCAGTTCCTGAGATCCCCAACCCTGGCAGCATGTTAATCACTGTTCTGATCACCATAATTACAGAATGGCATTGCTAAAATCACAGCCGCTATGATGCTTCCACAGTTCCCAAGCAGCAAGGATGATAAGAGTATTAAGGTGTTCCTGCATGTTCGAGATAAAAAAAGAGAGTATTAAGGCGCCAAGCTCAATGTCTCAACATTAGCCAAAAAATAAACTATGCCTATAGCCTTTGGAGCACCTGAACTTCTATGTAATGATTTTAGTTCGATTTGATTCTGTTTCAATTGGTGATGGTCGCATTATATATTTATTTTTGTCTTGTAGGTTTCTGTTTGCCCCACTTGCGCAGGAGAGGGTGAAGTCATTTCGGAGTATTGCAGGAAATGTTCTGGAGAGGGGCGTATCCGTGTCAGAAAGGAGATCAAAGTAAAAATCCCTCCAGGAGTGAGCAAAGGCAGTACTCTTCGTGTACGTGGGGAAGGTGATGCAGGACCAAAAGGGTAAGCAAAACACTTAGACTGAATGTTTAACTTCTTTATTTTCATGCTTGAACATTTCAAAATACTTCAAGAGTTCATTGCTGTCTTAGATACTATTAAATGGATCTTTTGCATTATGTTACTGATTTGAGATGCTCATTCTTGTACTCTTGTGCCATATATTGCGTAACTTTGGACCAAACAATTTTTTTTGAACCTTGACTAAACATTTCTGAGAACATGGTAATAGTTAAATGTCACAGAGCATAGGTGTTTAATTAGGAGAAAAGATGTATTTGCCAATGGTATACCCATGAGATTCTAGTTGTATATCCAATCATTTCATCCTTTTGAAAACAGTGGGCCTCCTGGAGATCTCTTTGTTTGCCTTGATATAGAGGAGCCATCAGATATCAAGAGGGATGGTATAAACTTGTATTCAACCGTGTCAATAAGCTATCTTGAAGCTATTTTGGGCACCATTAAGAGGGTAAGATCTTTCTCACTGTGATTATCAGTTGTGATCTTTAGTTAGTTTCAATCGTCGATTACTACCTTGTTCAGAAGCAACTATTTTTTCCCCATAGAGCCGAACAAATGTCTGGAACTTGTCCACTTCACTTGATTACTGGAGGACAGACATGCAAAACTTGAGCAGGTCTGTGTAACCATTTCTTTCATTTCTTTTATGAGCAGGTCAGAACTGTTGATGGAACCAGTGACCTTCGAATACCTCCAGGTACCCAACCTGGTGATGTAATTGTCTTAGCAAAGCAAGGAGTTCCATCATTGAATAAGCCATCTATACGTGGTGATCATCTGTTCACTGTTAAAGTCGCAATACCCAAGCGCATAAGGTGAAAATATGCTTTCTGACTTGATCCTACCTTTTAATTACTTCTACCACTATCCTAGAGTTGGTGAGCCACATAATTTCTCAGTTATTATTTCTTAATTACTATTTTTCTGTTTCTTCCAGTGGGCGTGAAAGGGAATTACTTGTGGAACTTGCATCTTTGAGTAATGGTGGCTTTGCTCGAACAGATGCCAGGCCAAAACCTGCCCAGCCAAAATGTATACATGCTAACCACTCTGTTTCTTTTCCTCAGTCCTTCCCTTCCCCTGTCCCTGCAACAAAGAATTTCTTCTTATTTGGATTTTTACTATCAGAAGTTTGTTGGTGTCTAGTCGGTATCACTTGGTAAGGAATGGGATTTCCTTAAAGGAAAATTGAAGTCTTACATTTGTCATCTTTGTTGCAGCCGTACATCAAGAGGAAGATGCAGCCAAATCTAAAGAAGCAGAGGATAACTGGTTGAAGAAACTTACAGATTTTGCTGGGTAACTTTTTAAATTTGATTTCACTACAGCGTCAAAAATCTATTATGTCTGTTCATGCTGCTGAAAATAGTTTTGGTACTCTCTTTTTCTTAAACTATATGGTAATGAGCTAATGCCACGCTGGACAAAAAATCATTATACTGAGCATATAGGTTTTGTACTATGTCTATTTTTCCTGGTCTGGTGGTATAAACTCGTATTGTGATCTTTTGGACGTAAACTACATTGTTGTTTATCGCAGACATTACATTTCCATGTACTCGTTAAAAGGAAAAAAAAATACAAATGTAGTAATGGGAAGTTTGAATGCCAGATGCCTCTTTTGTTGAAATCTGAACCAACCCAAATCTTTTAATAAAACTATATTGTTGGTTACGGCATTGCAGTTCTGAGTATTCTTTAAAATGGGAAATTACAAATCTAGTAATGGGAGGTTTAAATGCAGATGCCTAACTTCTGTTGAAATTTGAAGCAACATGCTAACATATTTGTGTTAGTTGTGTCCGAGAAAAATAAAAGGTTAACCGATTTTCAATGAAAAAAAAATTTGATTGATTTAGTTCATCAGACATTTTGTGTTGGGATTATCTCGTATTCTGATCAAGTTGTTGAATTCTGTCAGGTCCATTGCTAATGGTGCTGCAAAGTGGCTGAACGACAACCTGTAGGCTGTAAATATTTACTGCAGGATAGAAGATTTTCTTCAAGTACCATGTTGCTGTAGTCCAATCTGCTATTCTTAGATTCATTGGGGTCCCCACAAGCTCGTACATTCGTTTTGTTAGAGAGCTTCGAGATTTTCAGGCTGTGAGTGGCAACCAAGGGAGTGCGAATTGTTAACTAATATTGTCGGCACATTGATCCATTATCATCCTTGCAAAGCAATTTTTTTTGTTTGCAAAGCCATCATTTTTGCGTAGTTGGAGATATTTCAGTTTGGCAAGTGCACGCAGCAGTCTGAAGTTGTGGGTTGTTGATCTCAAATCCCGAGGCTAGACAACACTGTAAATATGTTACATTCCTGATTCTGTACTTGAGGTTTTGAATTAATCAAATTCAAGATCAACGGGCAATCTTTTTCTGATTTCTGAAGCTGTGAAGCTTGCATCGAGGGAGGCCTCAAAAGAATTCATTCAAGATGTTGTTAAAAAAAAGAATTCATTCAACAGAGTTGCAAACTTCTTCATCTTACAAAATGCGATGGAACTATATTACTAGAAAGGAGTTTCAGTGATTTCGAAATCACGGTTTGAGTAGTCCTCGAACTGTATCAGTCCGCCGAGCTCGCTTTGAGCAAAACCAAGACTGCAGCTACCACTGGCAGGGACACCATCAGCAGAGCTACAACAATGTTTGGCCTTGTGATGTCCGGGAGCAGGATGCTTCCGTACTTTATAACCGCGGCGCCAACAAGGGATCCAAGCACCAATGTCCACAGATAGCCGGAGTCACCCTATATTCAACATATGACTACATGAGAAGAAAGGAAACGGAATCAACTGTCAAGGCATTTTGCCTGTGAACAGCATATAGGAGTAAATAAATATCAGCTCTGCTTAGGCCCAAATATGAAAACCAGTATGACTTCCTGATATTCTGAATTTCTGATGGCAGGAACTTGAGCAGTTGAGCCTTGAAGGAATGTCTACTTACACGAAGCTCTGGAGCAAACCAATTCGTTGCTTCAGAGAACCATCCTCACTAGAGAAGAGATCATACCAGTGCGAACTAGAGAACTCAAAAAAAAAAAAAAACTTGATGTTTCCCCATGCATTGTGATATTTCATACATGACTTACGATTTAGAACAGAACTGAACTTTTTTTTCCTAGTATCCAATCAAATTTGCTACGAACTAGATATATGCCAGTCACGAGAATTTGATCTTCGATCAGACATTCAGATTCTATGCCCACAATTATACACTGGTTGCTGACAAGAGAATGCAAAAGCACACAGGCACCCACCTTGAGAATTTGCCCCACGCCCGCGTCGGTCCCGGTCTCGCCGGGGTCGCGCCCGGCCAGACGGGTGACGACGCGGCTCCTCGTGGCGGCCACGCGGGGGTCATCACGCCGGCAATTCACGCGGCGGGAGAAGCTGCTGCTGCTGCCTCGCGGCGCCAAGCTGGAGCCGAGACCGGCGCCGCCTCGGGGCGGCGCGGCTGGAGTGGCCACGGGCACGGCGACCGCGCAGGCTCCCGCCATGGACGACGCGACGCCGACGCGACAGCCGAGAGCAGCTCAGCTGGATGGGCAACGGGCTCGACGGAGCGCGACGTTATCCAGATTAGATTGGGCCAGTGTGATGGGCCGCCACCGTTTTCTCATTTCCGGCCCAAACCATTATTAGCCCAATCGCGAAGTGAGTGGATGGATAAGGAGAGGAGAAAAGCGGTGCGAGCGGAGGAGGAGGTGACCGAAGCGCCACTTGCAGAGCTTTGCTTGGGAATCGAATCGAAGCGCGAGAGCAATGGCGTCGCCGTCGTGCGCCTCCACGCTGCCCTGGACCTCCGCCTCCTCCTCGAGGCCCTCGGCGGAGCGCCGCCTCACGGATTCTCGCCAGGCTCCGTCGCTGGTCATCGTCGCCCAGGGGAAAGTCAAGAAGTACCGTCAGGTCGGCTCCGCCTCCCCACCACTCTCGTAGCTTGCGCCTATGGGCTACGTTAGCTTTCGTTCCATGCCATTTCAGGTTGTAGCCTTCTAGATAGATTCGCGCCTCTTCATTTGTCCAATCGCCCCGCAGTACGGATACTTATCGCGTGTTATTCTGTTCAAGCGCATGCGGATTGCAGAGTTAGTGAAATTATGTCACCGTTCATGTTAGATTAGTGCTAACCTATAGGACAGAGAAATACCTGTTACATTTTAGTTTTCTTCATCGAAGTGA
>DXKC01001907.1:0-18162 GCA_031170775.1 Cymbopogon citratus
CAATCGCCATCGAAGCTGTGGATCTTAGTGACACCACAAGGGTTTAAGCTGAGGTCCAATACAAATACATCAACCTTCTCAGTTTGGGACATCGATATATGAGAATCAACGTATCTTACGATCACCACCAGCTGGCCACGCCATTGAACCAAGTTGCACCTCGCCCAGAGTGCAGGCCCGGGACGGGGAATCGGCGGCATAGTCACTGGACGCTCGCCAGAGACATTGACCCCATGTTCATCTTCCCCGAGCGTAAAAGCGAAGAGCGATGGCGATGAGAAGGCGTACCACGACTTGCGGAGCATGTATAGCTTCCCCCCATGGAACACAAGGTCATTCAAGCTGCAATGGATGGACCGAGTTTGGTAGACGTACCAGGACTTCATCCCAGGTTGCCACAGCGTCAACCAAGGCAAGCCGCAGCCTTGCCCATCTGGAAGCATGGGGCAGGAGAAGCCGGCCACTATGCACTTCGCCGCCGCCGAGCCAGGTGGATCAGATAGCACGACGTGTTGGAGTGATCTGGAAAACTTGGGGTCATCGCAGGCCGTCCATGTGTGCTTACCGGAGGTGGTGGCATCGTAGCGAACGAGCAGGCGGGGCAGACCAACGACCTCGTGGGAGAACGCGTTCACCAGGAAGCGCTCGCTACCGGTGCCATCTTCGCTGGGTCTCGCCACGAGCAGCCACCGTTCGGTAGATCCCACGCAGCCGACTTGGCCGGTGGCTACCTCCTCAGGCATCCACCCGCGGCGCATGGTGGTGACCGTCCCCTGAGTGGAAAAGCTGAAGAACCTGTAGCCAGGGAGCACGAGCAGTGGTAGCGGCGGCGGCAGGCTGTGCCCGCGTGTGGCGGCGTGCCAGTGCCGGCACACGGACCGCACGGCAGCGCGGTCGGCGAGGCAGGGCAGGAAGCGGAGCACGACGCCCAGGATGTCCGGCAGAATAAATGCCCATAGCGACGCCACCGCCGCCGCCGTGTCGTCGTCTATGCTTGTCGTTGTCCTCTGCCGCTTTTCTTCGAGCGCTTGGCCGGCAAGAAGGTCAAGCGCGCTGCCGCCATTACGCTTCCGAGAAAAAATCACCCCTGACCCAGAGGTCCTGATTACCGGACACGTTGTGGGCGTAGTGCACAGGAGAGGGGCACTGGACTCACCGGCACCGTCGTCGGCGACGGGAATCACGGGATCCATCTCCGTCCAGGAGCTGCACCTGGCACCTGGGGGTTTGTTGATCCGATAATGTAACGAAAGAAGATGGCAAACGATAGCAACAAACCCGATGAAATCGATGAAAGAACTAAAAACAAGACTCTGCTTGTCTACGTATTGAGATCGAAGAGGAAATCGTAAGCTGGCTTTATCCCATCGTCCGTCCTATCGACGGGAAACCGAAGAAAAACAAGGCAGCACGATCGATCGTTTGTATTGGACACGGTCACGTAGAAATGCAGTATATAGTAGGGGGGAGGGGGGGACCCACGTGTCAAACGATGAAACCAGGCAACTAGCTAGGTTGACTCGGCGACGCCACGTTCAGCTTCCCTGGTGCCCATGCACCAGGGTAATTTTTGTTTTTAACACTACAAAGTCTAAGATTTACTGTACATCTTTATAAAAATATATGTGTTTATTTATTGGTGCACCAGGGTTTATTTGTTGGTAGCATCGCCACTAGTCAGCACCGGAGGTATCGAATACTTGCGCCACGCCGCCCGCCCGCCACCGCAACTCCTGCTGCATGGACTCTGCCACCGTGAGACATTAGATAGAGTAGAGTGGTAGGCTGTCCCCGAGGAGATTGGAAGCGGGGAGCCGGCCGCTCTCTTGGATGGACCAGGATGTGAACACCTCCGGTGGCCGTGACCGGTGAGTGCCTTTCCCCATGTCTTATTATCGCGTATCACATGGCCCGGCCATGGTCGCCAATGCCTGGCCATGGGTTTGCGTGCTTGCCGGATAGCATGGCACGGCCCCTTGGTGCTGGTGGCTCACGCAGGAGAGGTGTTCGACGAAACGCCCGCGCGCTCCAACGGGTACCTTCAAAACTCGACGTGGCCGGAGTCCTCGCGTTGAGTGGGCAACCTTGTAGAGTTTGAGTTGTCTTCGTCCAGGTTTGATCTTGTTTTTTCGGAACGTACTAGTGAATTTGGCGCGCCTTGCGCGTGAGTAATTACCACAGAAAATGGGCCTATCTACCTAGCACATATGTATTTTATACACAACCAACACACGGGTGTTTTGAGGGACAAAAACACACAGATTCCACCGCACCAAAAATTCTTGTGTTTCTTTGCAAGCTAGCACCCAAATTTTGGCAGCCTAGCTAGCACAAGTCACACCTTACAAAAGCAAAAAACCGTGTGTTTTTTTCATGAGAAACACACGAACTCCATGCTGGGAGACAAACCGTGTGTTAGCCAAGGAAGCAGCACACAAATCTATTTGTACTTGTACACTGTGTTCTGTATTCTGTATTCTATTGTACTTAATTATACTCTGTAGCCTTCTTGAGCTCCTCAACGATGACCACCGGGTTCCACCATCTTGACCACCATCAGCATGCCGTTCTCGTCATTAATGTTCATGGAGTTGATCCCTGAAGAAAGTTCAGGAGGGTGGCATGCATGACGGGTGAGGGACTTTTTCTAAAAGTTATTAGCGATTTCAGAGTACCTTCTAGCTCGGCGACAGCCGACAATATGGTCGTCTTGCATTTGCTGCCGATAAGATCAGCTCCGACCACTGTCTTCTGTAGATGTAAGATGAAGTGCCGGTTACAAAATAACAGTAGGAATTTAAAAGATGAAAAACACTAGTGATGAAGTCAGTCAAATACAAATCGGGGAAGAAAACACTGACTAAATAGGAGGAGGATACAAAATAGTAGTGTGTATTTCACCAAAAGTAATACTTGAATTAGGAACAACTTTGTTAGTTGTGCCATTCTGGATAAAGATTAGAAAAGAGTTACAGGATGAGCAACTTCGCACCTCAATTCCTGGATGGTCAGAAGCAAACAAAACCTCTATCAACTTCAGATGACTTAAGGCCCAGTATATATATGTGCCTGGCTGCTTTGGGGTGTCCATGAGAAAATGACACCATCAATTCTGAAGCTAAAACCTCATCAAGAGGCAATGGGTGGGCTGAAAGCACTGGAAATCGAAAAACATTAGCAATGGTAAAATTCACAAATAACAGGAATACAAGGACAAAAATGTGGTCTATATTGGCTCAAATATAGATATAGTGAGCGTTACAGAGAGAGAGGGGGGTGTCTCTATTGGCATGTCAGCCCACTGGCTAGACATGAAAGTCATGACACAGAAAAACATATTGGAAGTCATTTTATGAAAATTTGCAATGGAAAAAACACAAAACATCCTGAAAAATGAAGCAGACATGCACAACATAGGAAATCCAATAAGTATTACTTATTAAGTATTACTTTTTTATTAGCAAGTATACTCATGGATGGTTCAACATTAACAAAGCATTTTGATATGAATCCTATGCACAACATTAAATTTAGAAATTACAAAACATAAATATGAAAATTGCACATTTCAATTACTGCAAATAGCATTTGTTGTTAATGCAATTTAACTGTATGCATATAAATAAAAAATTAGCCTGCTGACACATTGAAAACTACCTAGGTGTCAGTATCCTGACAAAACATGGAAACATGGGCTCATCTAGCTAGAGGCATAACAAAATCCAAGAAATGATTTCCTAGGGTGGAACAAAGGTACTGGCAACTAAAATATCATGAATTCAGGACAACAAATAGCAAATTATGTTAAGTCAGGGTAAGCTAAGCATAAACATAGCTACTCACATAATATTTCTAAAGAAGTGGGTGGCCTACAACCTTGCAATCTCAACTCTACATATAGCTATTACAACCAGTTTCCTCCAACTTACCTACCCAACCATATACAGACTTATAGAGTAAAAAACGTGTCAGCGGTCCAGGTCAGCTAATGGCCTAACCCACATACTAGAGAGAAAATTTAAATGTAGGAGGAGCTAAGTTCATAGGGTCTGTATTGAAAAAAATCATTAAAAAAACCATATTTCAAGATGTGTAAGCATAAGGCCATCCATTCTAATACAAGCACAATTACAGATTACAAGTGACAACCTTTTTTTCTATGAAAGGACAATGTACAGATTTTTTTCCCAATACAAGCACAATCACAGATCAAAATCCTAGAATTCAAGATATGTTAGCATAAATTACAAGAGACAATTTTTTTCCTATGCAAGGACAAGGACAAAATAAAAGGTGTGTGCTTGCACATATCACAAAGACAAAATGAAGCGACAAGGACAGATCACCATCGAACACAAATACAGATCACAGATCAAAGACCCAAACTACCCATTTTTTTATGAAAGGACAATTAACAAAAATATTTCCCCATAACAGCACATAGACATACCACAGATTAAAGATCACAAATTACAAGTGACAATTTTTTTTATGAAAGGACAATTAAAAAAAATATCTCTCCATAACGGCACATAGACAGAACATAGAAAAACACAAATTACAAGAAATAATTTTTTCTATGAAAGAGCAATTAACAAAAAAATATTTCCCCATAACGGCACATAGACATGTTACAATGTTACAAGCAATGATGGGGAGGAGAAGCACAACAACAAAAACAATTGACAATTTTTTTCTATGGAAGGACAATAGACAAACTTTTCTTCCCTAACCAGCACAATTACAAGTAAACATGGGGAGGAGCAGCACAACAATAAAAACAATTGACAATTTTTTCTATGAAAGGACAATAGACAAACTTTTCTTCCCTAACCAGCACAATTAAAACTAAACATGGGGAGCAGCACAACAACAAAAACAATTGACAATTTTTTTCTATGGAAGGACAATAGACAACTTTTCTTCCCTAACCAGCACAATTACAAGTAAACATCGGGAGGAGCAGCACAACAACAAAAACATTTGACTATTTTTTCTATGGAAGGACAATAAACAAATATTATCAAGAAATCAACACAATCACAAATATATATGGATAGGACCAACACAATCTTATGAAACAGGAGATGTTGCATACTTGCTATGTGTCTATTGAGAAATAGAATCTGTATAATCTGCAAGTTTCTCATCACTGCAGAACCTGTTAGAATGTGTTGTCATATCTTCGTAGTGCTAGTTACAATATCTCCATTTCCCAAGAATTTAGCATCCCATATACATCCCGGGTGTTCAATGCTTTGAATGCAGACAGCATCTGAATCGTTTTACTCAAAAAAATCAGATACCAGAAGCAAACCAAGAACTTTCTATACCACAAATGATGACTTAAGGCTTAACAGTAAACAAACACATAGGGAATGTGAATAGGAGAACGAAGTTGGTGCAATAACAACGACAAGGACTAAAAAACGGTGTGTGCTGGCACAAATCACACACCAATTTATGCAATAACAAATGATAAGGAAAAATTGCCGATGTTCAGAACTACAATTGCAATGCCCAATACTTGCAATTTATATTATTGCTAATTGCAATTAACTTAATATTTTCATTTTTGTTTTCATGAGCAGGGGCACATCAACATGGAGAATACATGCAATTATATATGCATTTTGACAGTGTTTACACCGCTATGGTCTGTTAAGTTCTTGTAGTTTAGAGAGAGAAAATTCATGAAATATGTATTTTACAGTAAAGCAACAAACTGACAGATGGACAAGTAATGATCATAGTGACTTTTGCTGAAACAACAAGACTAACCAAATAAGGCTGCTTTCCAATTTCTAACCAAATAATACCAATAATCAAAGTAGTTTGATTCAAGAAGCCATACTGGACCAGAACTAAATTACAACCTTTCTTTGAGTTCATTGTGCTAGTTCTTTACTATCATTACTTCTTTCTAAAAACCAAAAGTATTGTGATGATACAATCCAATAATTCAGAGCTTGATTTCTCTCATGCAATTAAAGATGCAATCTATCAAGCACACCAAAGCCAACGATTTCGGTCCTCCGCACCATTCAGATTGATCATCGACATGGTAGGTTCTCACTGTGGTTTGGTCTTCGCTTTTATATCAAAAGGACTAATATTGTGCCCAACATATAGCATGGACACCTAAGACTGCATGCTACATTCTATAGAAAAGTAAATAGATACAGCACAAGAGAAGCATGTTCCCAGTAGAAAAGTTATGTATCTAACACAAGTACAACAAGGCACATATGAAATTCACTGAATAATAACACAAGCTACATGATGGAACTACCAAACAAAACAAAACAAGATGAAACAACATACAGATAAATTTCCAGTGAAGTATTGGAGGTTCCAGATACTTTGGCAATTAAAATCATTGGAATTCGGAGTTGACTGTGCAGAGTGTCTAGAAAAAAAAGTGTTGTTTATGCTGTGTGACTTGTCTCATGAGTCATGACTCCAATTATATTTAAAGTCCAATGCCTATGACTGAAATATTGTTGTAGTCATGATCTGAAACTGATCTAACCATCAAATTTCTTAATATAAAATCTATGATTCCTTTCTTTAAGATGAGAAAATTTCTTGCAATCAGAACTATCAAGGTTGCCTGTGTAGCAACAAATGAGTAAGGTTTGCAGAAACAAGTACCTTTAGAGCATCACACTTAAAACGGGCATTGAGGTTGGTATGCAGTGACTGCCCCATGCCCTCTAAAATTAACTGCATTGTATTGGAAAGAAAACCAATATTATAAATAACAGAACATTGCAAATGATTCTTGCATGAGAAAACGCATTTTCAGTTAAATGCTGCAGCCTACTTACAAAATCTGCATCCTTTGCAGCAGCAGCAAGCCCTGAGCTAACCTGCCGGAAAATCAATACATGGACTGCTACTTCCATTCTCAACAACCATTAGTGGCGCTGACTCTGCCTTATCCTTGAGATCATCTTGGATGCCAGCCATTGCATCAACTAGTAACCCACCAGCTTCTGCAGCTTTCCGAAGGATACTACAGTGCTGTGATACATTATTATTTGAGTTATATGAACTTAGAGCTAACAAAAATAGATAATACAGCTAAATGGCAATAGATAATACAACTAACAACAATAGATAACAACAAAATCTTGAGATCGTAACTTTGAGGCTTCAGCTATAATTTTCGAAAGTTCATTAGCGGTAACATCATTCAAATCCGACAACGAATTTGCAACAAGAACTACCTGATCACATTAAACATTTATCTATCAATAGAAAATTTGTGACAATTGGATAGTCCATAAATAATCACCAAATGGGATAATATTGAAGGTCTGTTTCAGTTCTATAGTTATTTCACAAGCTCAGCCAGACAGATAAAATCATCTACATTTTTTTATCAGTCTGGGTTGTCACAAATAAGATCCATAAGATATGACCACAACATTCACCAAGGATGTTTTCCATTTTTTTGATGCACTCTATATCTTCAACGGAGGAAATAGGAAAAATAAATGTGATCTATACATTAGCATGCAATTTATCGTGTGTTCCCTTGATTGAATCTCTGCAGCCAGCATTCTGTCAGCTCTTTCTAATTAAATTCAGTGTGGAGCAAACCTAACAAAAAAAAGGCACTCTTTAGCTTTTCAACATTTCAATTTATACCTCTGTTCCATGGCGTAAAAGTTCCCGAGCTAAAGGAAGCATTCCAAGGACCACATCAGCACCTGAGTTATCAACAAAAAGCAGTGCCCTTTTATATGGTTGGTCCTTTCTATCAGTAAGCATTCTCTTTTTGAACATATCAAAGTCATCAATCTGCAAGAAAAAGTACATAAAATTAATGATATAGTTTGTGCCACACAACTATTTTTTAACTCCAAGAGGTCGCAATGCAAATATAACATTTAAAAATTTTAGACTTGGAATACTTGCCCGCCAAGGACGTTGCATCTTCTTGCGACTCATGCGATAGATTTCTATTATAGTTCCCTTGTGATAAAGGTAGATCCCCAATCAAATATATTTGCATCAAGGACACCTTCAATTAGAGCAAGCAGCCTAGCTTCCTGGATATCAATGAAATGTACAGTCAGATGAATATCTAGAGTTGAAGCTTCGCTACAGAGGAAAAACAAAAATTATCCAATAATTCATAGTCTATTTAGTGATAGAAAATAAAGCTAAAAAATTGGAAAATAAAACCCACGTAACTCATCAACCTGATGAATACATAAAACTCATCTCCCAACTAGAAGTAACAGAGAAAACACTATAAATATGGATCAAGTTTTATCCCACCTTTAATAACCACCCATGCTCACCCTTGCTGTAGTGGCATGGCTAACTCTTGGTACTGAAGCTCTCAATAGAACCAAGGAAGAGGAAGATCAGGGCAGCAAAAATGCCCATGAATAATCCCACATACTTGTATTCAGTGAAAAGGAAAGAAGTTGCTCCTGTATAAAACAAAGCAAGGCTAGTTAGAACCAGAAGATTGAATACAATTATCCAATAAAACCAGAGAATAACCGCTAGTAAGACAAGGCCTAAAAATAACAAAAATGATGATAGAACAATGCAGAGCTTAGCAATTTATTGACAAGCAATTTAGCACATCTCAATATGCTGATGTCATACAGGCAACATTGAAACTGAAAACTAAACCCAACTCTGAAATGTAATATATCAATCCAACCATACCTTCACTCTATTAAGGGACAAAGAGACAGAGCAAATCATCATTTACATAAACTGAATGAACAATGAAGATCTGCAATACAGGAATTGACACTAAACCTAAACCTAGATTAACACTATAGCTACTGCAAGACCAATCGGATTGTTTTCCTTCCCAGCAGCACCACATTCAGACTAGCATAAAAAATCAGCAACTGCATGTCTAATTCACCCACAAAATTACCCAAATCGCAGCATGAACTTGCAAAAAATACCCCAAATCAGATGCAAGCATCCGCCCCTGCTCGAACAAAAATCGACAACCTGACTGACCAAACAAAAAACCGCAAACTACAAGTAACGATTCCTCACATCTCCTAATCGAGAATCCTTGATTACCAACACAATCTACCAGTACCAAAACCACACCACCTGCTGTTCCCCCAAACCTGACGCCATACAAGACAAAAACCCAAAATCTGCCCCTCCTCCAACCAAATCTGAACCCTAAAATCAGTAGGACGAGAGCAATCCCCACCGCCAACAATAACCATGGACAAACCTACCACAAACCCTAAAAATCCCACAAAATCATACACCATCCCCTCTGCCTAAGAATCACATGAATCCAACCCCAAAATCAAATCGAAATCCTAAACCAACACAGAAACGGGACACAATACAAACCTTATGCATGAGTCCGACGCGAAGATGGAGTTCACCATAGCAAAATGCCGCTACAGCAGATGAAATGCCTCCTCGTCGCACCAGGATGAACGCTGTCGCTGATGACGCGGCGCAGCAGCACTATGAGATGAAGTAGATGAGAATCCACCGGAGGGGCTGCCGCTGCTACGCGATAAAGGACCTAGACATGCGCCGGGAGGGAGATTTCGCCGTCGACGACGACGAGGACAGACGAGAGAGGAGTTGAGGAGATGGGAGTGGCGAAATGAAATGGGGAAAAGTGACTGCTCGACTCACAGACTCACAGGCGCGCGTCCCCAAATTAAAACAATGCACAAAGATGGTGGGACCCGCCCATCAGCGGCACAACGAAACCAAGCGACGGGAGTGCCTGACGGAGTCCACAGATGGAGCGTGATACAGATCGGATGGCCACAAAATCCGTGTGCTTGAGACAAAGAAAACACAAGAGTGTCGTATAGCAATTCCCCAGAAAATCTATACTCTAAAAGAGCGTTGAAATTGGAAGGCACCCGCCACAATCTTGACGATCAGATCTTCCATCCAACGGTAATCTGATAGGGACGTCACGTCCTTACCTTACCCGTGTTTCGCTTCCTTTTCTCGGTTGTCCGCGGCGCAAGGCGTGCGAGGACCTCGGCGCGACCTCGCCGTCCCGCATGCAAGAGACGGTTTCGTCAGAATCTCTGAGCGAGCGAGACAATGAGAGGACCGGAGTCATCCCCCACCTGCGAGAGACGGAGAGAGGACGAACGACGGTTTCATCGGAAGTGGCCGCCCCATCCCCGGCCACGGCCAAGACACACGAGGACGACGACTAGAGGAGGCGACGCTCCGCCGATGGCAGCAGCTGTCGCGCCTCGCCGGCGCCGCTTGTGTCGATGGGTTCGATGCCATGGCCACATCACGCGACTCGACGGACATGTACGATGGCCACCGTACCAGCATGGCGAGGATGCCCAGGTCCTCCACCTGGTGAACGGAGGCCACGGCGGGGCACAAGGCGGGTGGAACGCGTCCCCACTGGGCCGGCCGGCGAGTGCGGAGGAAGCAGAAGTGCGTGGATGCAGAAGTGCGTGGTGGAGATGATCCTACGCTGGTGGGTGTACGCGTCACCGTGCGAGGGGCTCGGCGCCTCGACGGCATGGTGGACGACCTTGATGTGTCAGAGTGATGTGCTGTTGCGGTTATGGCGACGCCAGACAAGCACCTGCCTGAAGGTGATTTGCATTGGTTATACCTATCTGAAGGTGATTTGCATCGTTTATTCTTTCTCCTGCTTTCTCTTCCCTGTAAATTTTCTTGACGAGTCAAGCAATTTTTGAATCAGTGCGAATATTTTGTTTTGTACATACATGGTGTGCTATTGTTCATTCAAAGGTGGCGTTGCGACTTGGTTCTTTCAAGACTATACTCAAAGTGCAAGCCAGGCTGCTTCGTCGTCGGGTCCATCAGAAAGACTCAGGAACAATGTTGATCCCGTAGTGCAACTTCATCATATACACAATATAAAAACCGTCCTGCCGGGGGGTCAGATGAGGATACGAGAGACAGACGTGTTTTTGGATCATGATGTTAAAGGTGTAATACAACCAACCATATTATTATTCTTTTTCCTACAGGTTTCTTCTTTTGCAGTGACAGGGTTGTTTGCGTCCTCATTTCTTCTTCTGCATCACTTGCATTTTGTACTTTATAACAATTTGTTCTGCTTGATGCTATTTTCAACAGATCAAATGTATCAAGTTTGTATTCAGTATTCCAGAGATATGACTGACCTGCCGATCCATGAATATTTCTTATCAGCACAGTTTTATCACATACATATACATAAAAGGCAGTAAGCAGAAACTTAACTGCTGATTTGTGAAGATATGGAAAATCTAAAAACCTTTGTGAAAGATTCTGCTTATCCTGAAGCTAATGATTTGACTCACTGGGACCTTACAGTGAACGATTGAGTCCAAATGTGATATCAATGATGACGTTCACCTTTTATTTTGCTTGAATTAAGTATCTCACAATACAAGCTGCTAAGTTTCCTGTACTTCTCATAGTACCTTTTATTTATAATAATTAATTTTCCACCGTATTCAATTCTGTCTTTGGTCCTCGGGGCATATGTATGCCAAATTCTTTGATACTCATACGATAAACTGCCACTAAATGTTCTCTCACTGAAAGAAACATATGGTAACACGATTGACCAATGAATTTATTTGAACACTGCCACTGCAGGAAGAACTGTGAGCCCTTATTTTTGCACCACCCAAGGTTATGGATGGTCTCTTCATGCTGGCACATAAGCTTTGTGGGGTTACTGTTGAACCTGCAGCAGATGGGCTGGCTCATGTAAGTACCGGTTCAGTTTGTCTGCTAGGCTGCATGTTGCCCCTATGGTGTGCTATCAGAGTCTACCAGTTGGTGAGGAGCCCAGTGAGGTAAGTAATACATCTGTAACATGTGAATAAGGATATATGGAGAAAGTAGTACTGTAAGCTCTCATAGATTGGTAATTGAGGAGAGTGAGGATGTCCAACCACAGATGGCATCATGCTTACTCCAAAAAGTTTGAACTTTCCACATATCAGCAACATCGATTCATAGCAGGGGAGGAGAGGGGAGAAAAGGCAGACAGGTCTAGGGGGACATTTGCTTTGACGACAAGTGGACGGGATGAGGCTTGGGGTCAATTGATTTCTGAATATTTTGAGATTTATTATTGAAGTCTAGAATCAGTAGAAATCATATGCCCCTCAAATTTGACTTTTGAAGTTGGATTAAGTAAAAGGACTCAACTAAAAGGCAATTTATTTTGTTTACAATTAGGACTGTCCAATTTATTGAATGCTGAACTGAACTATGGTATGCTATCATCACATATTGCCAAAACTGTTATATTTCTGTAAGCTGCAAGCATAACTGCATTCAATCGTTATCCAATTTTTTTCTTACAGTTTATATGTACTGGTTCATAAAGATATTTGATTGAGGTATGGAGTGTCTATTGTTTTGTGCTGCACTCACGACACTACAAATATGTACTCTCCCAGCTTAAATGACTGCAAGCTTAGCTAATTTCCTTTTTTGGCAGGTTTATATTCCTTCATGTCAGGTGTTCGATTACAGACCACACGAAGGTGGGTGTCTTTGATTGTTCAGTTGAGTTTAATCATTCTAATGTTGTCGTCAGCTTGGTTGGCTGGTGCCTGGTGGCCCATGTGACAGCCTTTGCTGCAGTGGCATACTCAACTCCTAAAGCATAGGGCAGTATATGCAATGCAGATACAATTTCAACTTGTTAAGTGTATCTTGCTATGTCACAGCAGCACGAAAACATCTGTACTGTTTTTTTGAATAATGTACGTAAGTCTATGTCACTGGCAAATTGATTAC
Organism: Cymbopogon citratus; assembly: GCA_031170775.1. Lineage (NCBI taxonomy): Eukaryota > Viridiplantae > Streptophyta > Magnoliopsida > Poales > Poaceae > Cymbopogon > Cymbopogon citratus. Next base: position 12,775 of record DXKC01001907.1, read on the forward strand.
GAAAACATCTACATACTTTGTGATTTGATTCACATTGAATGTAAACAAGATCTGTGCATTATTATTTATTGAAATTTTTACTATAATTACTCTTTTATCAATAGACTATTTATGGACACGTGCGTGCCGCACGTGCCTGTCCGCTAGTATCTTAAAAAAGATGTTTGATTAGCTAAAAAGGAAACTTAGATCGTGTCATGGCTGTTCAAAGGGGCATAGATCGATCACACAATCGTAATAGCCAGCCACGTTCACAGCATACCTAATATTACACAAAGTTGTTCATACAGGTGTTCTTAGCTAAATATGTATAAGTACAAAGAGATATGCTGGGGGCAGTTTCTTCAGAACATACATATCATTACACGGTTAATAGTGGTCTGGAGCAGCTAGGTGCCACGCGCGCAGGTAAACAGACATTAGTTGCTGATGCAGCTGTCTTGGTTCATGGTATATCAGTACCAATGCCTGCTCATGTCAGACTCGATGCTAAAGCAAGAATCTGCAACGTTTACATACGTATTAGAGAAAGATGACAAGAAGTGCTATGTACTGTCGATTGCTATACCTTGACGGCGCATGTAAAACCCCTCGGAGTCATATTGCTAGATGAGTCGCTGGCCACTGCACGAATAGAAATAACATTGAGCTCCCTTTCATCTGTGCACTTGAGGTTACATAAGTTTTCACCTGGAGAGACAGCAGATAAAAAGTTCGAGGGATCAACTCATTGTTGCTCCAAAATGCATAGATAAGTTACACGATTATAGTAGCTAGATAAAGGACATCTTTAGTACACTTAATATTAGACAAAGGTGTTTAGAGAGCAGTTCTTAGCTAAAGCACAGAGTGATGTGCCGGGGATAGTTCATTAGAGGGACTAATGGTGGTCTGGAGCAGCTGATAGATACTCGTGCCGGTAGAGAAACGTCAATTCCTGAGCTAATGCTGGCTGTCTTGGGACCCAGGGAATTAGTACCAATGGCCGCTTCTATCGAACTCCGATGCTAAAGGCAGAATTTGTATGTTTATATATGCATTGGAGAAACATGAGAAATAAGCATTATGTAGCGTCGGAAAATTAGGCAAAGACAAAGCAACAAAAGATGAGAACAGAATAGTGCCAACTTTAAGTTGTTGATTAGCAGAACATGGAGAGGGTAGTGAGGAGCAACAGGCTGTGCTAAGCCATGTTCGTGGCCGCAGTCAACTCACCGGATATTGAGCTGTAAAAATACCAAAATATTTAGACAAGATCTAGAAAATATCAGAATTCCTGCATCTAGCCTACAAATAAGTAGAAGTAGGACACATTTTGGTGCATCCAAATTCAAATCTCATTTGACTCTATAGGAAAAAATAAAACAGGACAGAATATCATATTTGAATAATTAATTTTCCAAACTGATCACCACAAGTTCTTTCAACCTTCAACACAAAACAATGCAATAAGAATTGGTAATGTATTAATGCACCTGTACCAATAAGTCTTGTAAAACATAAGTTGTCTATTAGACAATGCAGTAAGTTTATTAAAACATGAGTGGTCTATTATTATGCACTATTGAATAACAGAATTTATGATGCATATAAAGGTGTTTGGTGCACCATGGATACGCTGAGGGTCACCCTGCAGAAGATATCGCTATTTAATATACTAGTGGATAGGCACGTGCGACACGCACGTGTGTACCAAAAAACTTTATTCATGGCAAAATGGACTATATGCATTCAATAAAATTTGTTTCACATCATTACAAGAGAAGTATAAGAAGTATTGAGAAAATAGGTGTGTTCTATCACTACGCATTTGGTCTATCACTACGCATTTGGTCTGGACTTGGTACCACTGCCACTTCTGATTCGGCATATAGAATCAGTGTTCACTGTCATCCGCAACAATTGCACTCTTGGCCTCCACTCTCCATCATGCGGGTTCTCTATCTTTTCATCATTTACAAGTTTTCTACCTTTCTGCACTTGAGTTAGTATGTCAACATGGCATAGGTTTTGTCATGACTCCATTTGCAACTAAGATAAAGGTGATTGTTTTACCAAAAATGAAATCCTATTTACCCACCAATTATGGAAATTGTCTTGCAACAAAATGACCCTATATCTGCAGAATAGTTCGAAAAAGTAATCCTCTTTTTAGAAGAAGACACAGCTGCAGGTATAGCATGACTTACTTTTCAAAGGCATGTAGGCCTATCGCTCCTATTTTTTTTAGATAATGGATAAAACAATATCCGGCCTCTACACCAAGTGGTATACATAGTCCATTATTTCGAAGAGTGTATCGAAAATAGACAAGCCAACGTCTTTAAACATAGACCAGGACACTAGAGCAAACGATAAATCATTCATGTAAAGTGCTAACAACCACCCTCAAAATTATCCCATGATAAACTCTTTTATCTGGTGAAATAAAGATGACATGCCTTGAAGATTTTGACTTTACAGAAAAAAGGTTCACTTCACATGTATTGACTGTATATTTAATGACCAGGAACGAATATACAACTGTCAGATCGTGAGAACATAGTTGTTGAAGGGAGAAAAATATAGTTGCATGAACATACTCTCAGGCACATATTGGTAGATGATAATCAAATTAAACGGATTGTATGATACTCAAATTGAACTTCTTGGTCCATTTCCCTCTGTGCATCGGAAGTCTGAACATTAAAGACACATAATAATTCAGGAAAAGTTGCTTCTATTTCTTTGACAGTTCTCCAATAAGGAAGGCAAAGATGATTCTATTTCCCATCTCCTGCAGATGTGCAAGTGTGAAAAACCTGTGCTAGCTCCGGCTTGCCTGAATCCCAACCTAAAGTATAACCTCAAGTTTGAAGAATAAGCAAATGAGCAATGATGATTAAAAAGGGAAAATACAATATACTTTTACATCATCTTTCGAACTTCGAAATAAATGGAAGCTATAACTATTGGAACACAATAACCAGAGTGGAAGAGAGAATAAAACAGATGTGCTACATCATTTTCAAAATTCTGAATCTGGGGTTCGCAAAAGATTCAGAGTTCACAGGAAAGTATGGAATATGAATATGAAGTATATCAAGGAGAGAACAGATGTACTAAAAATCATGTAGCACTATTCAGGAATTGATGCATGATCCAATTACTGATCGAGATCTTATCTATCATGGGTCTCCTTCGGGGTGGTGCAGAAGAAGACGAATTGCTGTTCCGGCCCTAGTTTTTTTTATCGGCCGAAAATCACCGATATTTCCGATATTTCCCTTCTATCCGTGAGGTCCGATAAAATTAGGTATCAGCCAAATTTTTCCTGTTTTTTCTACTTTTACACAGATGACCCAAATTCAGCCGCACAATGATCCCATACTCATAATGTTTTATTCTTGTTTTTATCTATGAACAAGTGATGTTTAATAGTCTAGAAATAGTTTCAAGTCAAATTCTACAAATTTTGTTCAAACAAATTTGAATTTTTTTGAATTTGGTCCGATATTTCCGATATATCTTGTTTATCCTATTTATCCATTACCTCCGATAAATTTTTATTTCCGATAATAAAAACTATGGTTCCGGCAGCAGAGCGACTGCCAGAGAGCCGCCGGCCGACCCTAGACCTTCGAGGGCACGCCCTGCAGGCTGCAGCAGTCAAGTACAGGCAAGCACAACGTCAAGCAGGCGGCCGCCGGTCCTTCGCGGTCAGGCATGCCGCAGGCTCACCCTTCGAACCTACCACGACCAGTCACACACCCTGTGTACAGCCACCCTTCGGTGCCGTCGTAGGCCAGGTCCTCCTATTACATGGATTCAATTAGCAACGATCCCATAGCAGATTCAAGCAAGCAACTAACAGGCTATCTGAGGTCAGAGGGGAAAACAGAACGGAGCTCTATGCACAGGGAACTCACGAAGATCGCTGGTGGCGATGGCTCTACCTGTACCGCCATGGAAGCAGCGCCCGCGCGCAGGCCAACCCAAACGCTACTGGGTGCCTGGAGACGAAGTCGACGATCTGGCGTTGATCAAGTCGGTCTGTCCCTTGATGCAGTTCTCTGCTGCGGTTGTTTGTATTCAAACGCTGAAACGCAAGCCGTGGTGTTTTACTTGCGCGGTGTTGGTCGCAGCCGCTTATCCCACTCACCATGACATCATCGTCCGGCCACCGCCAGTTGTCGAAGGCAGGGAGGGAGCGAGGCACGAAAAGGCGAGGTATCGCGGCGGTTGGCGGTCTCGCGGGGAAGGCTACGCGGACGCGACCACTCGCAGCGGAGGCGGGAGGCGGCGCGCGACAGATATGTGCTAGGGACGTTCCATGCAGAGAAACACCCTGTAAGGTAAGGACATCCCTATCTAATAACCGTTCGATCAGAAATCTACACAGGAGATATGTTGTTGGTGCCTCCCAATTCTTACGCTCTTTTATAGAGTAGAAGTGGATTAATTCACCTGAGTAGGCCAAAATTGTGACACGATACGTTTGTCTCTAAAAACAATGCTGAAATAATCAGCTCGAAGCGCAATTATCTGTGCATCTTATAAAAAATTTCTTACATTTTTTGTACCGAAGATAGGTAACTATTATCATAAAAATCAAATTATGTAGGATCTGTTCAAAATATGAAGCGCAGGACCTACCAACACTCTGCATAAAGATTCGGCTCAAAACATGGATGCGGCAGCCTACCAACACTATTCTCAATTAATCATCCAACCTGATGGTAGCCACAGTTCAAACAGGTTTCAGTAGTTTACTGCATGATTTCCTACAGCCATTTAGTAGTTGGTTTGGTAATTCAAGAATACAACAAACAAGATTGAGCAGATATATAAAACAGAAAAAACAGTTTAAATTCAGTACTTTCAATTTTTTGTTGTTTCTGCATGCTGCTCATTGATCTAAAACATCTAAACTTTGTTTCAGTTTAGTAGCTATACATGGCTTCTCAAAATTAGCTATTTTAGCTTGGTCTGAAAATCCAAGAGGAGGTGAGGTGTAAGGGAGAGCGGCAGTTTATAGTCCAAGAGGAGACCCAGAAAATATCAAACAATTGCATTAACAAAGAGACCCACCCACAGAAGTAGATGGTCCAGGAGGACAGGACCAAGATACATAAGGAAAAACTAAAGATAGAGGACATATCTATAGCAAGCTCAAACAGAGGCACCCAATGCAAGCACCCATAATATGAATCTATGCTGAGTAAATACCATTATATTGGCAGGGAATAAATATTAACCAAGGAATTGTATCTCTTAAGGAGACAAATAAGTCAGGTAATAAGACAATTTTATCTTAATAGTAGGAAAATAAACCAATCATATCACACAATTTGGTAAGTAGAAAACAAAATATTATTGGCATGAATAATAAACAGAAACAGTTATACC
>DXKC01001912.1:0-10409 GCA_031170775.1 Cymbopogon citratus
GCTGCTGCTAGGAAACTAACGCGCCCATGACATAAAGATCATGACCAAAGTATACAGATTGCTAACCATCCTCGAGCCCCCGCCAAAGACCCACAACCTTCTTTCATCTTCAGCTACAGCAAGTGCACTTGCAACAGTTGGGGCTGCGCCATCAAATGTCCATATAAGGTCAATGCTCCCAGGATTATGAGAGTCGGTTCCTTTCCTTAACATGTCACTAGCAGCCACTTTCTCCCCCCAAAAAAATGAAGAATGTTTCTGTGGGTTGCCGGAAAGGCTTGGAGTCCAATCCGAGAAAAGAAACGGAACCAAAACTCTCTTGCAAAGACACACTGGCCTAAGAGGTGATCAATAGTTTCCGCACGGCGTGCAAGGCGATCCGCTGTCCAACATCGGTTGAGAGCTACCAACCAAGCAAAGAAGCGGCTTTTGGGTGGTGCCTAAGTCTTCCAAACTCTTTCACAAGGCTCAAAAGATGTAGACCCCACAACAAATCCTTGTATATGTCTTGGCCGATGGATTGGAAGATTAGCCCATGAGCAATGCGGCTCTGCTTTTTGTAACCAGATACATCTCATTCGCAGTGCCCATCCCAGAGATATAAGATCTGAAATTCCTAAACCTCCAAATTCTTCAGGAAGACATACCTTACCCCAGCAACGAGACAGTGCCCTCCTTTTGCATCTCTGCAGCCTCTCCAATAGAACCCACGCCAATTTTATCCACTGCTCTAAGAGCCCTAGGTGGAAAATCACAAGCCATAACTAGATAGATGAGCATACCAGTGAGCACAAACTGAACTTGAACCTTTCTTCCGACATTGGTCATCAAATCCGCTTTCCAGCCAGGAAGCTGATCAGCAATGCGGGTCAATAATGAGCTGAATTTGTTTTGGGTGAGCTTCTTCAAGGAGAGAGGCAATCCCAAATATCATTTTTAGATGAAAGGAATCCCAACTATTTGCTGGGAAGTTTGTGAGTGCACGATGCAGAGTAGGTTTTTGCACTGCTGCAAGCTCCCACGTCACCACATCTGATAGGCAACACATTGCTCTTTTGTAAGTTTGTCTTGAGCCCCATTGCTTCTCCAAACATATTGCGGATACCCATGCACTTAAGAAAGCCAAAACGTCTTATAATTCGGAACAAGAGGTAATATTTACGATTAGTCTTGTTATCTTCCTTATCTCCTTTGTTCCTGTTATTAAAGTGATTCTTTCTTTTTTCTGGACTAAGAAGTGAGGGTTAGGGCTAATTAATTTTTTTCCTTTTTTTCTTTACTATTTACTGTTCTTTTTTAGTTTTTCAGCCTTTTCTTGTATTGTAACATATAAGTTTATCTGGCGCCATGTGCATATTCCGTCATGCATGATTGTTGTCGGTTTGAATACCCCTTCCCCTCGCCCCCACCTCCATATCCAAATCCTGGCTCCACGTGCTTTCATGGTCTGACTTGATGCACTACCTTTGGTACCTTCGTTTATATATATATATATATTAAAGTGTGCTGTTGGGTGTTACAGATGCTATTTTAATTACCAAATCAGGATTTTGCTATTTTGTTTAATTTCCTTACCTTGTACTTCCATCATCTCGGCCCTGTTATTTGCTCCCATGTAGTCATTAAAAAAACAGAGAATGTGATTACTATTGTTAGCTATCCCAAAATGGCTAATTACTTTACAAAAAGGGGGTCTAGTCAGCCTCGCCATTCCTGTTTACATATGGAAGAACCATCCACTGAAAGGATCTTTTTCTTGCAAATTGCAATGATCAGATTTGCTCTGCATGCGAACTTGTTCTTCACTTTTCTAGGAGAGTGACATATACACGCTTGCATGGACAAACAAATATCATTTATAATATGGTGTTACATTCTGTTTCATTTGTTTACAGGACAATGGTGATCTTTCAGACTATTCCTCTAACTCTAGTGACCAAAGTGATCATAGTGATGGTGAACATCATCACGACATTCCAATATATAGTCCGTACAAGTATGACCCGTTTCGATTTATGCATGGAAGAGAGAGAAGAAATTGTGGATATTCATGTAGCTGTAATGCCAGAAGAAACTACTGGAATGATGACTATCCATTTATGTATGGCTTTCAAAACCGATGGAATCCCATGGTGAGTTTGTAAGCCATGTACTATTTTAACTATTCTGTACAAGTCATTCTTTTAGCATCTCAGAATAAATTGTAGTTTCAATTTGTCATTTAAAACTGATTCATGTATGTATATTTGCAGTCTTCCTATTTCAGATTAGACACTGCAAATTTCATAGTTTATATTTTTGGTATTTTGATATCCTATTAGTCATTCTTTCCCATTTGGATTGTTTGATTTACACATCTTCATCTCTTCCTTCTGAGGTTTTCCATAGACTTCTCTTCATGCTGATGATCGTTATTGTTTGAAAAAAAATACTGATGATCATTGGAGTCGTTGGCCCTCTCCTGAACCTGACAAGAGAAAGGAAAGATACAATTCAGTAAGCTGGGCTTGTGTTGCACTTTCACGCATAGTTTTTTTTTTCTTGATGCGGAGCGTTGCAAATTTCATTATTCCATGTTATATATCTGTTGTTGACATCCATTTTTGTTACATCCTAGAGGAATTTGTGGTCTTGGTCCTCTCTGGAACCAGACTGTGAGAAGGAAAGCTACACTGTGGTAAGCTAGAATTCTGCTGCTGTTTTATGGCTACTGCAGTTTTATTCCATTTGAACTAAAGGTTAGTTATGAACTGAATTGTGTTTTTTCACAGGGTGCTGGGCTATCCAATCCTCATTTGTGGACATGTTTTCTTAATTGTGTACTCCAATGTATGGTTCACACTGTTCCTCTTATATTGAAGCTTCGGAAAGCTGATCATCCAGATCCATGCCCTCGTAAGGATTCTAGTTCAGTCATCATGAGATTGTTGAGCATCTTGTCTCTATTCTTATGTGTTTTTTAATTTGTGATTCTGTAGGTGCTTCTATTGGATTCTGTTGTTATTGCTCCCTAAAACAGCATGTCAATGAATCTATCAGGCTCTCTGGAAGTTCTTTCTACCCTGAGATTTTCATTACTCGCCTGAAATGTAAGCTTTTCGAACTGACCTTTCTAGGCGCTCCAACCAACCTCTTTGCCCGTTCCTTTGCAGTATTTTCTGTTGTAGTTGTTTAGTCTTGTAGAAATTTGAGACTTTTGGACTACTTGAAACACATGCTTCAACTGTACTTTAATGGGACGATGATAGTTTGAACTGAATATATTTCTTTACGTGTGATTGGCAGCAATTTCGTCAGAGTTTAGGAGTGGAGTACAACAAGATGCGCAGGAGTTCCTCCGCTGTTTGCTTGATAAATTGGACGAGGACTCCATTGCTCCCAGGTCCTCTGAAGAATCCTCTTCGTCTGAAGAATCCTCCTCTGGAGAATCCTCATCGACTGTAGAAGGTACCGTGGTAAAAGAAATATTCAGAGGGTGCTTGAAAAGCCAGGTGTGTTCTGTTGGTCCTGACGATCTCAAATGCTTTTTTATTTAATACTTATATATTTATATACTTATTACTATTCCCTACTTTTACTTAGTTGCGATGTCCAGAGTGCAACCGTTGCTCAGATAAATCTGAGCCTTTTCTCGATCTAAGCTTGGATTTGAACATGGTCGAGACTCTAATGGATGCTTTGCAATCCTTTACAAATACTGAGTTAATCAAAGACTTCATGTGTGATGGATGCAATTCTCGTGTGAGCATGGAAAAACACTTCAAGATAGAACAGGCGCCTGAAGTGCTTGTGATCCATCTCAAGCGATTCACTAATTCTGAGACTAAGATTTGGGACAAGGTCAAGTACCCATTGGAGCTAGATATAAACTCCTTCATGAGTTCTTCGGATGATGTGAGCTGCAGTTTCTTATAATTTTATTTTAGCCCCCAACCATTATTTGGCTCACGTCCAGCTGTGTTGCAGACACTGCAGAAGTATGATTTGTATGGAGTTGTGGAACACCTCGGTGCATATGGCAGTGGTCACTACGTTTGTTATATCCGGTCATCTGAAGCTGATTGGTACAAATTTAATGATGACAAGGCAAGAGAATTTACCTCCTGTCAGTAAAATATTATTTTGTTCTCTAATTTGTCATTCATTTGCATGGTTATGACCTTTGAGTTTCAGGTCTACAAATGTTCCGTGGCTAGCGCTTTGGAAAACACAGCATATCTTCTTTTCTATGTGAAGCAAGGTTCATCCCCGTGGTTCTCTACCTTACTAGAGAAAGAAGACAAGTGTCCACTGGATGGTTCAGTAAGCTTGGAAGAACAAGGCAAAATCGCTCTCGTCAGCAAAGAAGAGGAGGCGACATCTTCTCATGGGCAAGGAAATGGACCTACTCTCATTGAAAAAGAAGAGGCGGCGACATCTTCTCATGGGCAAGGAAATGGACCTACTTTGCCAGACCTATCTGAACAGTTACAAAGGAATGGAAAAGGCAATACCTTGTCGGATGCATCAGATAAACTGGAAGAAGGTTGCAGGCTGGGTGAAACATCAACAGGAACACAAGGACCTAGCTGTCTTATTGGATCAGAAGACATGAATGGCCATGCTGATGGGTGTTGGGAGCCGTCAAGTGAGATGAAAGATGTCAGCCCAAGGGGATCACCGAACAGGAAGGAAATGAAGCCAAGCACATGTGGATCCTTAGAAGTTGATCATGCAGTTACACATGGAGGCTCTCCTGGAAAGAATGAAAATGAGTGCCACATACTCCAACCTTCACAGAAATGCAAAGATAACTGTGACTCTTTAAAAGTTGATCATGGAGTTACACAAGGATGCTCTCCTCGAAAGGATGAGAACCATTGCCACTTACTCCAACTTCGACATAAAGGCAAAGAGAACTATTGTCACAGGAATATCTCCTTGCGAGGTAAGGATGACCTCATTCCTATTGATGATTCTTGTAATACCAAAGTGTACACAGTGCTAGATTTGATTGTTACTCACTCTGTTTCATAAGAAATTTTGGCTTTTCTAGATACATTGCTTTTACTATGCATCTAGACATAGTGTATATCTAAGCGCATAGAAAAAAGTATGTACTTAAAGCCAAAACATCTTATAATTTGGAATGGAGGGAGTACTTTGTAGAGAAAAGTTGTGCTATAGTAGACTTATACTCTTATCTTGCTTTTTCTAGTAGATGAAATCGGGGGTTGTTGTGGAGCACCATCAATGGGGATGTGCACTTCAGGCTCAGAGAACGAAAGAGTAGAGAGTCCAGGTTCAACAATGAGTTGAGAAACGACAGTAAAGGCACTAGCAAGGGCGTGCAAACAGCTCTAGCTGAGTCCATTCGTCGCATAGACTAGGAGCATGGAAATACCCCAGTGTCTTTTCTTTTATGTAATGCAGCCACTCACTGTTTTTTGAGCGCAACTCTATATTTGTACCCTGGCTGTTGCTTACTCTTGAAACCTTTTGCCGGGGATGTCCTAGAAACACTGAATAGAAAGAAAACACCACATGTGAAACAGTATTGTTGCTATCGATTTGCCATGCACCAAGATATGCTTGACATGCCTGTGTAAATATTTCTCGTTTTCGTGCCTTCAAGTTTAATACAGCTAGCAGATAAACCTTTTTTTTGGGTATACAAAGACCTTTTTTTTCCTCCCCTGAAACACGTATACCTTTTTTTCTTCACTTTCTTGACAAATGTTATTCATGCACCCTTGCTTCACACAGGTGGTGGGAAAGAAGGCAGTGGAAGAGGATGGGGTGAGAATAAGAAGCGGAAGTCTGCCCCAGGCAGAGGAAGAGGACGGGGTGAGAATAAGAAGCGGAAGTCTGCAGATGGTGCTGAGAGTAAGAAGCGGAAGTCTGCCGATGCTGGCGAGTCCGAGACATTAACCAAGCGCAGGAAGAGGAAGCACACAGTAACAAGGCACTTTCTTAGGTGGAGAAAAGGGGCAGGTACATTAGGGAAATCGAAGACGAGGCGAAGGTGACGACAGATAGGCGAGTTGGCGACTAACCAGCAACCACGGCGTATATAGGTAGAACCCGCAGGCCTTATACGACCAGCAGGGGTTATACAGTACAGTACGCATGTGTTTTTTTTGTCCTGGAATGGAATAGGTTGGTGAGTTAGTCCATCATATACTCATTCCTCACTCTTATTCCTCACTTTTTTATATAGTTTTTGGAATACCTCATTCACAAGATACTGATTAGTACTGGTATGAGGAAATGGGGAATGGATTTTGATGGACCACCTCATCAAGATGAACTAATAATTTGAAACTTGTATTTTAGGTACTGGTGGATGTCTGTGTCATGTAGTCTTTCGCTAGCACGATGTTAGAGCATTTCCAATAGTGTATGAGGAATGGGGAATGGATTTTGATGGACCACCTCATTCACAAGATAATTTGTTGTTTGCCAATTTCTTTAACAATATGGCAAGTCAAAAAAAGACTCCAAGTGTTTGGTAATTTTGACTTGGCAAATTAAAAAGACTACTATACACATGCATGCGCCGGAGGGCCAACTACCGCGCGTGGAAACGAGGATGCCAAATCCTATAGCGTTTGACATATTTGCGGTATATTTACCAACCTAGGAGCCTTAAATGTCAAGTTTATAAAAATGCAAACTCCAAATGTCAAACTGTTGGAGGGTTTGTTTTGAGGTTTTTGACCAAAAAAAAAAAAAACTAGAATGCCAACTTTAAATACCAAACTATTAGAGTTGTTCTTATTTGTGTATATCTTAAAAATTCTGTACTCCCTCACATATTACTCGGCCTTTCTGAACTTATTTTACTCCATATTTGAAAGCACCATTGTTGTATAATGTGGCTTCTAATCTTGTGAGATTATACATACCACGTTTATGGTGCGGCCATCTAGCCTATAATAGATGGAACGAAGCCCAGGGTGTTCAAGCTGATGAATTCAGCTCATATTGAAGAAGGCAGGAAGCGGTCTATATGAGAGGCCATCTCAGAGGAAACAAATCAAGTACGGACCATCCACACGGTGGCCACGTACGGACTTGCGGCTGTCAGATGACCCATATGGCCTGTGATTCAACATGGGAAGGTCCACACAGCAGTAATAGTGTCCGTGTACGGACGGTCCACATTTAACTTTTTTCCATCTCACATGTGGGGAGTGCTGAGGTTATCTGATCGAGAGCTTTGGTCCTAGCAGAAGGGGTTTTAATGAGGACAAGAGGGATGCGTCAAGAAAAAGCGGTAGTCACTGGTAGTTTGCATTCTCTATCTTTGTATTCCTTTGGTTATGTGATTTTCCTTCCTAGTCTAGCTTACTAGGTTATTTGATAGGATTGAAATATATGGTGCAAAAGTCACTTATGTTAGAGACATTAAATACTTAGAAAAAATTTCTTAGTAACGAAAATAGCATTTTAATGGGTATAAAAATCATAGTCGATGGACAACAGGTCAATATTCCTGTACTACCTCTTGTTGGTACAGAGGAACGGAGGAGGCTAGGTTAGCCGAAAGACGGTTATAGGTTTAAGGACACAAGGTGACCCTGCTTTTTCAGAAAAATAAAAATAAAAAATTATGTCAGTTATTTTTAAGTTATTCTAATCTCGTACACACAAAAATTTGCAATTATTCATCTACTGCTGGAATCTGAAATTTGGATTTATTTTATCGATGCAAATTGGATTTGGATAGAAGGGTACATTCTTTTATTTTAGATAGAAGAAATGTCAATGAACTATTGATCACAGACTACTTATTGTGATTTCACAATTGAATCGCTTCTAGTATGATAATTTGGTTTTCTCTCGCTTTCAAAGCTAATCTTTTAAGAGGCTCACAGTAGTATTGTCCTCTTCCCTTCTCCTTCCCCAACCTCCCATCTAATTCCAAATCCCCTTCATTGATCTCCTCCTAGCACCACCGTCGCCCACTGCCTTCTCCCTGGCGAGCTCCTCGGCAGCAGGGCAGAGGGTCGGGTCCCCTTTCTCCTTTCCCTTCTTTTTCTTCCTTGTACAACCACATGAGAAATATCATTCTCTCCAACCAGACAACTACTTCTATGGTGTTGGTTAGACGAATCTGACCCACATGGGTTATTAGGACAAGCTTCTTTTACCTTCAGCAATGAGTTCAACAATATCCTTCGGTTGTCGGCATGTTCCTTCTTCGATAGCTCTACCAACCCACCCTCCACCGGCGCCTATACACGGTCAGTCCATCCAAGTGTATACATCTTTGACGCCCCCGCGTATACCCTCACTATGGCAGACAGAATCATCGATGTTGTGTTCTTTTGAGTTCATAGAACTATGTAATCAAGGTTGCTTTCCAATCACTTAAAAAAACAGTTCTAGATACTTTGATACATCCAATATTTTCAAAGTTTTTTCTATTAAAACGTCGCCTACCACAATTCACAACCAAAAATATGTTCGTGTCGCATGCACGTACACTAGTATCTCAAACGGAAATAAAACCATAAAGGATAATTGGAAAACATGTATGTACTACTCATGTAATTATCATTACAAAGCAAAAGTATATATCTCAATCCAAAATAAAACCAACGGCAAAAAGGCATTTCCGTTACAGCACCAGATGCATACATGACTTTAGCCAAGTACAGCATTCGCCATAAGTTCTCTTCCCCTCCTCTCCTCTCTCTCTCTCTAACTCACACTTCAAGTTTTCAGATGCTTCCGAACTCCTAGACAGATCTGCCAGGAGGTTCTCAGAAGCCTACAAACTCCTACACAGATCTACAGGCCAGGGCCAGTTTGTCACCCAGGTTGCCGGGAGAAGCCAGCCACTGAATCAATATAAAGGTTACTGTAAGTTAAGCTCAGAGGATGCGGTCCTGAAGATCAGTGATGATGTTGGATGCCATCGATGTCAACTTTTTCCCGGTTTCCCCTGCCATGTTCTTGAGAGAAGACAGATCCTGAGTGGCCTGTCGAAACAAACACAGCAATGGGTTAACACTAGTATGCCAAGGAAACAAAATCCATTCAACCCAACTGTTACCTGGAATGAGATTCTGTTGATCAAATCTGAAGCATTGAGATCCATGCTAGAATTATTTGCTGGATGGCCAAATAGATCAGCACTTGATATAGCAGAAGAAGCCTGTAATGAGTTGAAGTCGGGAGGAGCGAAAGATTCAGCACGGTACCAATTAGTGTGGCGACTATGAAATAGCGACTAAGTAGTACTTACAGAAAACTTTTGAAGAGAGACTTGAGCATCCTTTTCAAAACTGGCTTGATCACCAAAAAACTGAGAGGATGAAATTGATTTTGCATTCGAGAATTTCTGTCTTGCTTCACTGCTTTCCTCAATCTGAACATCAATGAAACCAATTAATTCACACAAACTTGGAAATTGGGGGTCAAAAAACGAAAATCTAAATAAGATTGCAACATTTTTACTATAACATGTAGAGTAAGTAGTATGCAACAAAGTCACTTCTAAAAAGAAAGAAGGAACAGACATGATCTGTTATGCATATATTAACTATGCAAAGGCCGCATGATATCAGTGAGAACAGACTTGTCATGGTTAGAATGAGATGAGACATTTTAGGGCTAGCTACAAGTTAAAATGCATTGGTAACAAATTAACTATCAAAAAAATTCTGTGTGCAGCAACCATGCCAAAATTAACATAAATTAACCAACAGTTTGGAGATTTCTTGAGCTAGAGCAGCATCAATGGGATAGGATTACCAATCCACTGGCTGCCAGATAACTATGAAGGAGTCTACATCATGCGAAATTACATTTCAATCAGAGATAATTCAGAACATTTATTCATCTTCAAATGTGTACACCCATCTATGCAGATATGACTGTACAAACTAATTATTCATAGCATGTACCCACAGATGTTGATGACCTAACAGTGGGAATGCCACTCCCAAAAGAACTAGAAATTGTTTGCTTCAATCTCTAAATACTTCCCTTGAGTAGTATAAATTAAGGTGGAATGGTGGAACTAAATGTTCCTCTTTGTAGTTCTGACTTTACAAAATACTTGCCCAATGGAGTCCACATATTCATGAGTTACAATATATGTCTAAATAAAACAGTTACCTTCACTTTGGATGAACTGGATGTAGATTTTTTGTGATATCCACTGTCCATCCCAAATTCAGCAAAGAAGTTCGACGACTTTGGGGGTGCAACATGTCCACTCATGTGGTTGTCTTCGGAGCTGCTCCCAGTCTTAGGAGCAGCTGCATTTTCTACATATTCAAATCGAGAAGTATGGGGTTTGCTCCTAGTTGTAGTACTCTCGGTCACCGATGATGGCAGAACGGGAGCTGGTTCTTCAGGCTTCTGTTCATAGAGGCTTTCATTTGGCTACAATGCAGAAGATGGACATGAAATTC